>JAVTVY010050618.1:0-27600 GCA_036873755.1 Hanleya hanleyi | reverse complement strand
GATAGTCTACATTGAATAGATAATCTCAGTTATCCTTTTGTTGAATACATGTTGATTTTGTGGTTCTGTCTGACGTTTTAATCAGTCAGCATGCTGGAAAGGGCGCGAAACCCATAGTACCCGGATGTCGAAACTCGAAGTTAGTTAGTCGAGTTTCACTTTACGACAATCGCAAATTCGAAAACCTAAGTTATCGATTGATAACTTAAGTTTTCTACACGAATGTTCAAAAATAAAAGTGAAACTCGAAATTGAAAGAGAAACTCGGCGTGGGATAACCTAGGTTTTCGACCGTAAACTTAAGTTATCAATTCGAAAACCTAGGTTTTCGGTTTGATAACTTAAGTTTTCTAGTGACAACTGTGATTTTCGGTGTTGAGAAATAGAAACTCGAGGTTAGGAAGAGACAAACTCGGGGTTATGTGGTAGATAACCTAGGTTTTCGACCGTAAACTTAAGTTTTCGATTCGAAACCATGGTTTTCTCTTTGATAACTTAAGTTTCGATTCAGTAACTGTGAGTTTCTGATTATTTGGACATCTGGCCTTCCATATCTGTAACCAAATTACAAGCTTCTGGTCCGTCATTCATAATTCAGTCGTCGTCCATTAGAGAATATCCGCGTCCATAATCCAAAGACCTATTCCATAGTCCATATAACAGTATTACCACCAAATTCAAAAAGACAACCATAGTATACATAAGCAGAGGCTTGTTTCCTGCAAGGGAGAAGCGGTCAACAGTTTTCAATGATGCCGGCAAGACATCATGATGTTCCAAAAATATCAAATCCGTATCGCTGATCAGTATTCTTAATCCATAATAAAGAATGATGCATCTCAATCACGCTTTGATTGGGACTGTTCATATGAGTACCTTGAGGATCTTGAAGTACATGGGTTCATACGGCCCCTAGCCCCGGGTTAAGCGGAATTAGACACAAGTTACGAAACGTAACGCCATAGAGCTTGCACGCTACGCTTGTATTTTGCTATCAGCATGCGATATGTATCACCAAATTTGAGAAACTTTGAGTGGAGGCGCTTGGTGGAATAGCCCTGTTTTTTAAGTTTCTGCACCAGTGTTTTGTGACGTTGATTAAAATCGTCACATTTAACACAGGATCTGGCAAATGCTACTAAGCGAGATATGTATACGCCATATGCAGGTCCCACTGGAATATTACTGTCCAGAAAGGGATAGTTTACGATGTCGAAATTGTAATCATCTCTTTTGTCATAAAGTCGACAAAAGAGAATGCTGGGAGGGTTGTGCAAAGAAGCTCAAAATAACCCCAGTATGATAAACTATAAAGTCATGGAGTGTCAGGTTTTAATTTTTTGTCGTTCCGGAAATAGCGCAGAAAGTTTAGTAGGAGGCCATTTTGACCCCCTTTACGCTCTCTCTTCGTTTCCCTTGTCAAACGTAACCTAGAATATTGTTCCCCTGTCTGCGCGCCTCATTTTTATTATTATGTTTAATATGTTAAAGCTGGGAAGAGTCACGACAATGTTACATATATGCAAATGTACAGAAAGTTTAATTTTCATCTCTATTCACCGTAGAATTGTTTTAAATTTATCACTTTTACATGGCAATGTCAATACACGTTTTTCCTCTTGATGATTCTTCGAGGAGTCTCCGTATTCCACAGCCATTTTACATAGTTTTTTCTAGAACTGATATTTGAAAATACTCACTTGTCCCTCGAGTTTTAAGAGAACATAACCAAGTCTTTAACCTGGTGGACTTGTATCTGCTCTTTTTCAGATCTTTGAGCGGCATTTTTGCAATAACTGATTTTTTATCTCTCATAAAAAGAACTAATCAATAAACAGTTCCGGAAGGAATCTTCTCAGCTTATGTAATCTGAATAGCTTACTATCTTAAAAGTTAGAGTGGGAAATGACAAGGGAATCGGGGAACCCATTTGCAATAACCTATCAACTGTGTAAGCAGCAGTCAAAAAATGACAAGGGAATCGGGGAACCCATTTACAATAACCTATCAACTGTGTAAGCAGCAGGCAAACTTTCTTCAGATTTCGAAATACACGAATTTCTCAGATATTTTATATTCTCAGACAAATGCATTATTCTCAGATTTGCAGTCACCTGAATCATTTACCCTACTAAAGTCTGAACAAGAGAACAGCTCCACATCAACTTCTTGTCACAATATTACCGATTACAGTTATCGATTACTCCATTTTCCTGTAGAGCCATATGGTTGCTTTTTTAGACGCCACGTCAACTTTATGTCAACAAATATGTGTAGGTTTATTGACTTAGTGGAAAATTATCACACAACGTCGGGCATTGCAGGGTTTTTTTTTCCTGAGAGACACCCACGGTGGCCACTTAGAAATCTTAAAACTATTACATAGAAAATTCTGTGCTAAACAATCATCAAACGCATTATTACAAGGTGTATGAAATTATGAATAAAACAAAATATGGTTTCCTGCAAGAGAGAAGCGGTCAACAGTGTTCAATGATGCAGGAAGACATGATGATGTTGAATATGTAAAATCCTAATCGCTGACCAATTATTCTTTATCCAAATGAATGCCAAATCGTTTCCAGACTATGTACCTGTCACGATTTGGTCGACACCTTTAACATTCATTACGTATTATGTAGTAAATTGGGCCGGCAACCCCCGAAAAAAAAATCCGAACTAAAACACGTCATTGATGTCAAAAGGAGGATGTAAATAAAATGCAATAACCATATCGCAGAACCCGGTAACATATAGGAATGTCTTGTTACACGTATGTCCATCACAGCTGATGATGAATGATGAATACTGATATTGCTTCTCAGAGTTGGGGCATGCTAGGAACGGGCAAATGCCATGCAAACATGAAAGGCACGCCATGTCCGTCGGACAAGTGTACCAATGCCCTGGTATACTGAAAATGTAGAACGCGGCTGAGATACATCATGCTCTAGATAACGACTTCACAACGTATATCATATGGATTTAGAATAATGACCAGCGATACGGATTTCATATTTTCAGAACACCATGTCATCATCGAAAACTGTTGATCGCTTCTGTCTTGCAGGAAATTGGTCTAGTTTTATGTATACTATGATTTATCCTTTTAATTTGATGATAATGCTATTATATGAATTAGGTTCTTGGATTATGAATGTGGAAATTCTTTAATCGACGAAGGCTGAATATCGGATGACGAACTAGACGCTTGTATCCTACAGAGTTCAGTGACATCCCTAGGAAAGAATGGAAAATGCGATGCCACAATGGCGCACGGGAAATGGTATATGACATGGAATGTTAAAATAGCACACAAGTAAATGCAATATATGGTAAGTCAGAACCCTGGGACATGCACACTGTGACCATACTGCCATTATTATCTAGGAACCCATGAACCAACTTTCAGAAGCTCCATAACTTTAGTCAACGAGGCTGAAGTTATTCTTATGTGACCAAAATCATATGTTGGGGTAGGGGCAAAGCAGGTTTCAGTAAATTTATTTTAATTATGCTTTTCATCCAAAATGATGGGCGGAAATAAATCGGAAAATACCTTTCAATAATATGGCGTTGCCATGACCTCAACAGAGCAGCCAATGGCGGTTTGTTTCAACTGTCTGTTTAGAAACCTTCTGATAGGTTCTGTCGGTAATATATGTGTTGCGTACATACATCCTCAGATGATACTCAGATAGTATGGGTCTTTGGTATTTCTTGGTATTTCTTTGCAGTGTATCATATTGTGCCGACATTGTAGTCACGACAACTTGTAGTCACGATATTGAATATTGGCCGTAACTGCTGTAAACCAGGAATTTTCCGTCGTTGACCTAATAGGACTTGAAACTACACTACTCAAAACTTCCGCCTTACTGCTATTCTGTTCATAGTTACAACATTCATATCTTAGAAGGGAATTCTCTCCAAGAGTATCACCAAAGCTAAAAAAAACGAAAAAAAAACATGCCCCTTTTCTAACACTCCTTGTAGGTGTTTGACGTATCTTTTCGCTGTCGTTTCTCAAGCTAATATCTTTGGGGGGGGGGGGTGAACACGAGAAAATTATATTTTCGGCTCATAAACGGAACACACTAAGGACTTGTTTCCGTCTAAAGAGATTTCCGCCACAGGAGAACACATGATCCAATCCCAAACTTCTTTCACAACTGTCCTCTTTAACGTTAATATATTCTTTTCCTTTTCAGTTTTATTCGAATACTTGTATATGGGTACACGCACAGTAGATTTAATCTTACATTCGTCTGAAATCTCTGTTCTTGCGCGAAACGGGCAGTTTTACTGCTCTCTCATTGCTGGTCCTCTAGCTCGTAAACTCCACTGTGAGCCTCCTTTAATTAAAGATTAGTCTTGATATCTTTCTAATACAATTATCTATCTCCCTAACTCGTTTTCAAGTGTTTAAAGTGGGACCGCCATGCCCTGCTTGCGCGCGTTAAATCATTGCTGGTCCGCTACCTCGAAAATTAATTTATTTCACATCAGATAATGATTTACTAATTGACCATGCAGTGTTTTTGAAGAAAATTGCACAAATAAATTCCAAAAGGCGGCCAAAACTGCGTTCTGGAAAATCACTGTGATGTCATCTTGTTTGTTTTTCTTTTCAATTTTCTGGTAGCGCTAGATCCGAAGGTATTCCGCCGTAAGTTTCATATCCCTAATATTTAAGACGGGGTTGGGATTGAGGGACAGTTTTGAAACCCACCCAGCGCAACTTCTGGTAACGATGATCGAAGTCCTACCAAAGTTGTCAGGTGCTTTAATACATAAACGTCGCAGTTAAATCGAACCGTATAGCGACAGAGACCTACGGCGTATGAATATGAACAAACTGAAATGATTGCTCGCTCTCGACGCTATCGAGATGTCATTCTGGCTAGTGCGGGATCTCCGCGAATAGTGACTGAAACATCGTTGCAGAAATCTGTTTTGGTACTTGTAGTGATTGCCAAGTATGATTGTCTCTTCCCAGTGGCTTTCGACTTCATACGTCAGTATCCACAGCTATGTGGCACCGTGCATGCCTTTTTCATCCGGAACCAGCATATATGCACCATGTGGCAATCAATGCCAGCCGTCCAAACATCAGATATCGTTTAGTTATTGATGTGCACAAACGGAGTTATAGAATATATTGAGACAACCTTATAGGATTTCAAGCTACTTTAGGTTACATAGAGCAGTGATATTGTCTTGGAAACAGTCGAAATCCTCGATTTTGTTTCATAAAGCACTTTTTAAAGGTGAAAAAGTCAGCTGAGGGACCAAGCATTATGTCAGTCGAGGTATTGAGTCATATGTATGTGCTGTGTAGAGAATTACCTCTCTGTTGTTGACTGCTCCCCTTAAATGACGTGTTTTCGCTTGGTTTGCTCGAAACCTTTCCGGTACATTTTGTCTTTCTCTATTTATTTGTTTTTCATCGAATCACTGAACAACGAACCGAGACAAAAGTGAATCTCAAATTTTCCAAGAGATTTTTGCGTTCAATACTGTATATATCCAGATTGAATGATGTTTTAGCAGACTGTCTGATTATTTGGTCCGATTGTTGTATGCTATAGCCCTTGCTTGAAGAAAATATATTCCCTATCCTCTTGTCCAAAATAATATGGACAAAATTAAATATTATATTTCGGTTAGCGTGTTCTCGCGGCTCGGTTCTTGGCTGTCAAGTGTACAGCGCATCTCAGGAAAGTCTTGTCATAATACGAGATAAAACAAAACATAAAGGCGAGTATAATTCATAACCTCGACAGAGAAAATCTGGAATGAAAATATTACACACGCGTCCGCCAAATGGGCAAACGCACCTGTAATTTTCGTTGACGCGGTCCAAAATAAATCAGTCGCGAGGAGAGATTACATTAACGCAACTTTAACAAAATAAAACGTGTCACTGCATAAATCTGACGCGACTGCAGAAGCGCGAGTTTGTACAATAACGGCCAGTAGTCTCGATAGATCCCTCTAACGTCTTGAAAAAGCCTTGTAGACTATAATGCGTCCCATCGTCGATGATGACTGTTAGAATTCAAATGTGTCAGGATAAGTGCCATTATGTAAATGAATTATTCCCTTTTTCCTCCAGTAGAACTGTATGCGCGACTTCCAAATCGTCGACGCGATGACAAAAAACAAGGCGCGCCTACGGAAATTTTTGACGCGTGTTCAGAAACGTGGCTCGCGCCAAACATTTGCAGACCTCGTCTCGTTTTTGTTTGACCGCGTTCTCCAAAAACATAGGCGCGGTGAAAGCGCGTGACGGCCCTGCCATAGTTTCGCTAACTTGAACACAGTCCATTTTCCCGCGTCACGCTCGCGTTTAATGTAATTTTTTTTCTGGACTCTACTGTATTGGTCTGTTATCTTTCGCCCGCGCCGAGCAAGCAAGCGTGACTATTTGACAGTATTACACACCCAATACTTTCTCCAGGTGTCGATCTCATGTACAATCTTCAGTCTACTGTGCTATACAAAAGTGATAATTGCCGATGAGATACTTCGACAGGGTATATATTACGTACCGTATAGGAATGTAGCGGTGATTGAAGAGGTGAAAGATAGTTTTATACCTCACGCCACTGAAAGCTCGAATGTAATAAACTGGTGTAAAAACAATCAGATGCAAGCAAACCCTGATAAATTTCAGGTTATGATCTCAAATGAATTAGGGGGGACCACCCTTGATATTGATGGAAACACTGTTGTGAGCACCCAAAATGCTAGGCTTCTGGGTGTACAACTGGAAAACACTCTTAAATTTGATATGCATGTCTCAAATGTCATCAAAAGTGCTAGCAAACAACTAAATGTGCTGAAACGGCATGCTAAAGCCTGGACCAAGCCACCAGATTGTTGATATATAAATCTTTTATATTGTCAAATTTTAGATATTGCCCAGCTGTATGGCACTTCTGTGGTACCACAAATACGAAGAAATTAGAAAAAGTGCAATATAGAGCCCTGAAATTTGTTTTTCAGGATTTTACTTCCTCTTACGATGATCTTCTTTTAAAAGCAAATTTACCTAGTTTGGAGCTATCCAGACTTCGAAATATTGCCACTGAAGCTTTTAAATGTGTAAATAAACTAAATCCTCAGTACATCAATGATATGATCAGCATACGTCCGAGTCATTATAATTTACGAAACAGCAACAAAGCTGTTAGACAGCATAGTCGAACAGTAAATTCTGGTCTCCATTCTTTTACTGATTTCGGGTCCAAAGTCTGGAACGAATTGCCAGAAAATATGAGGACGACAGTGGATATAAATTTCTTTTGCAGACTAATTAAATCATTGAATGGTTTTACGTGCAGCTGTAACTTCTGGAAATCTTAGGCCTTCCAATTTTATGTCGATATGTTTTAACTGTGATCATATTATCAATATGCAATGTCCAGTTTTACGTCGATATGTTTTAACCGTGATCATATTATCAATGTGCAATATCCAGTTTTATGTCGATATGTTTTAACTGTGATCATATTATCAATATGAAATATCCAGTTTTATGTCGATATGTTTGTTTGGTTTTACGCGCAGTTGAAACTTCTGCAAATCTTAGGTATTCCAATTTTATGTCGATCTGTTCTAGCTGTGATAATATTATGTACAAATGCAATAGGTCATTTTAAGTGATTATTATTGTTATCTGTTGTTTTTATTATAATGCTCAGACATATTAGCTCTTATGAGCTAGCGTTGTCTTATATTGTAATTCTGAGTTTAAATAAATCTTGTATCTTGTGGTATAACGTAAACATTTGGCTAATAAGTTGGACAATTCTGCAGGTTTCTTCTATCTAAATAGCACAAACGATTATGGGCTGTTCTCATGTCCATATCAGCGCGTGGCGCAAAAACTGGAAAACTGACTCGCTGTCGTAGAACACTGAAGTATAGGATTACGGGAAAGACCTAGTGCAACCATTTTATATATACCCAAATTAATAGTTTAGTGCTGAGCAAGGTACGAAAACCGTGAACACCCCATAATCTGGAAATGTTATCCAAAATAAACAGCATTATTTAAAGCACAGTTTGATGTTCGACTGACTTCTGGTAAATTGATTATCTGCTAAATTAATGCTCCCGGAGTCTACCAACAGTTAAATCCATCTCTAATCCATTGTGGACACCGGAATATTGAACGCAAGAATTAGGAACCGGGAAAAATATAGTCTGATCTCCTGTTGCAGATGGTTCGTTATCGGGAACTCCCTGATGTAACACCTGTCTCATTTACACTTGGCCATGAGGTGCTTTGTTCGTGCTTTATTACAACTCACGTTGTAACTCATCATTTCAGGCTCATTCAAACCTACTAGCATAGCAATCTGTGCAAGCCATAATATTTTTTCTGAAACTTGTGTTCTTGGACGGGTTCTGGTCGTTTTCTAACCTTAAAGTGCACATACAGTCCAGGCCAGAAATAAATTAGAGGGCATAGGGCAGTTACCCGTTAGGCTGGCAGATTTGATAGTTTTCAGCTGGTATTAGTGGGCACTGGACATTTACCCGTTAAGCTGGCAAAATTGATAGTTTTCAGCTGATGTAGCTAAAAGAAGATGTAGCAGTAATAAAAATTAAAGAGAATCGTTGAAATGTCCATGTTTTGGCGACAGGTTGCACTTCAACTATTCCTTCTTCAGTTTTACTTTTTTTGCCCGCAGAGTTTTCTCCTCTATTCGGTGGGAGGGTCTTCTCGTGACCTGTGGTATAAACGGCAAAAAAGAAGAAATTTGTTCTCTCTTCCAAAGAGCGAGTGAATAATTATTCATGCTTGATATACGAGTGATTTTAATTAATGTACACCTGCATCATTTAGAAGAATTTCATTTGACTTTATACCTTCCATTGCTGGATTTTTGTTAAAACGATATTGCATAAAATCACCCCACAACAACAAAAACAACAAAGTTGGCGTTTGCAATATGACCCACTTTGAAACTGTTCAGTGCCCATAACCTGTGCTTATATGAAGGTCAACCAGCATAACTCCAAAGTTGACTATGTGAGCTGTAAAAGTGACATTTTACCGGACTATTCAGTTAAATAATGAATACTCTGGGGCTTCAATGTCACGATTTTGTTTGATTTAACAAAATACCCAATTGCCATTCTGGCGGGAATCTGAGGCGTACTCTTTAATGAACTCTTAAGTCAATGTGAACGTTTTGGTCAAACCTTTTTATTCCATATTGAAGATACATGTCCATAGTTGGCATGACCAAATTTGTATTTGTGACTTTTTTTATTTTTGTAGAGCCCATCAATATGCAATAAATTATTGGCATTACAACCATGTGCGATGTCACTTTCTTGCTCAAATTGTAATGATTATTTACGCTGTTAGAGGGCACTGAGTCGTTACCCATTCAGGTAGGCCGAATTGACAGTCTTCAGCTTGTGTAGCTGAAAGAAGGTAGCAGTTATAAACAAATAACACAGAATCGTTACAAATGTCCATATTTGGCGTAAGGGTGCACTTCAGCTATTCCGTATTCAGTTTTCATTGAGTTTGAGGTTTTCACCAATCGTTTCAAGTAATACATTGTATTTAAACAGATATATAACATACTGTATAGTCAAATGAAGATTGCAGAAATACAAAGCATTATTCATAGCGGAATATGTAGCGTTTATAAGATAATGTAGTGAAGGTGTTGGACACTTAGGGTATGAGGGTGTCAAGAAAACTCAAGAAATAAGCATAAAACCCTGTATGATTGCTTGCCCGTATAGAGATAACGATGTTACTAATATTTCATTTATTCATTTTTTAACACACAGAGTTTTCTCTCCTTGTTGTTGGCATAAAAATGAGCAAAAAGGAAGAAAATGATCGATTTCCTCTCATTCAAAGAGTGAACAAGTTTTCATGTGTGAAACAAGAGTTCTGTGAAGTCATATGACGCAGTCAGTATGTCGGCACCTCTTCCCATTTCCCTTATATGTGTTGTAATTTGAATTAAGTACACCTGTAGTATTCAGAAAAAATCGTTTCACTACGCCTTCAATTACTCGATTTCTGTGAAAACAACGTCGCATGAAATCACCTCATAACGACAAAACAGCAAAAGCTGGCGTTTCCAATGTGACACACTTTCAAACTTCAGTGCCCAGCACCTGCGCTTATACGTACGTCAACCAGCATACCTCCGAAATTGACTGAGCTGTATTCGCATAAAAGTGACATTTCACCGGACTATTCAGTTAAATAATGAATATTCTTGTTGACTTGAAAAAATACCCAATGGCCATTCTCTGATTACAAGCGTCCAGTCCGTCATTCATAATCCAGCCGTCGTCCATTAGAGAATATCCGCGTCCATAATCCAAAGACCTATTCCATTTCCATATAACAGTGGCTTAGTCTCCAGTGTACCCTTAAACTCCAACGCGATTCCCTCGCGTGAAATCGCGGTCAAAACTCTTAAGTGACTGGGCGTGAATTCGATCTGCAGCTATCATATCACCAGTCGCGAGACTCGCGTTTTTCTTCATCCGCAATCAAAAAGTGACTTTTGTGACTACAAGAATTCACTGACGTTTCAGTTCTCTCTAGTCGCGTTGAATTGGTTACGTTATACCTGTTCTGCACTGTCGCCCATCCTCGGTAGTACAGGACCATGGTGGTCCTATTTGCATAATTGACAAATTCAAAATGGCATTCGTGATGGGTCATTTTAAACTTGAGCTTTCATTTTGTCATATTCTAACTTTGAGTATCCAGTTGTCCTCACTATGTCATGTTTTCACATTTGAGTAGTTCACGTTATATGTAATCGTCTCGAGGTAAGTTTTAGCTTAAAGGAATAGTAAACTCTGCGTAAACTCGTGCTCGACATGACAGAATTATGCCATCAGATTCCAAAAACACCCGTAGAAAAAATTAACAAAATTCTACAGATGAGTAAACACCGATGTATTGTTCACACTTTAACACTTTATGATCTGCGACATGTTGGAATGACTGTGACGTTTGATGGGCCATACTGTTTTTATGTAGATGGCGCTGCGACAAATATCACGTTGTCATCCGGGCTCTATCCCATAAGGTAAAGCATTAAACAACAACAACGGCAACATTAGCAGCGTTTCTTCTACTGCTATCGTGTGATGTGGCCTGATATTCTTGCCACAGAAAGAAATCTTGTGAAATCATATGCAAAATGCCACATGTCAACCTGTATATCAATTCGACATTCATATATCACGATCCTCATAATCGTCTCGGAGCCTATAGAAAGGTCCACCGATCTCTCAAAAGCCATCGACACAATAATTTACAATTGGTCTCCATGTTATTAGCTACTCTGCCTGGGGCCCAACTACGTCACATAAATAATGTCAGGTGATATTTAAAGGATTTTCATTGGCTAACGGCTCTCAGGCTTGTTAAAATGGCGACCTCCACGGATTCTTGTTCTGGGCAATAATTATGATGTTCAAAATGTTCTCATTCATTCGGAATTACTAGAAAAGCTGATTTGTTTTGTTTTTCGAATACTAATGATATAGTTCTGTCGATATTCGTATGCATCGCCTTAGGGTTTTCTATTCCTTTAAATATAGGGATATGCTCGAAAAATAAAATGTATATTCAAATGGTTGCTTTTCATGGAACATACGAAATGCACATGTTTCGTCTGATAATGAGTATTTGTATCACATTCCATATAAATGTGAGCCATTTCACGATATAATTAAACGTATATCCGCCCTCTTTCGGAAGTTGGCTATAAAATATGATCGGTCAACTTTTTGACATGTATGACAAGAATGAACATATGAAATTACCGTTTTGGCATTTCGGGATCATTTTCACCTCAAAAGTGCTTTCGTCAAAATCGAACTTCTTCTCAACCCTGCCTTTGAGACTCTCAGATCTAGGGGAAGACGAACCATTCAACCCTGCCTTTGAGACTCTCAGAGCTAGGGGAAGACGAACCACTCAACCCTGCCTTTGAGACTCTCAGAGCTAGGGAAGACGAACCATTCAACCCTGCCTTTGAGACTCTCAGAGCTAGGGGAAGACGAACCATTCAACCCTGCCTTTGAGACTCTCAGAGCTAGGGGAAGACGAACCATTCAACCCTGCCTTTGAGACTCTCAGAGCTAGGGGAAGACGAACCATTCAACCCTGCCTTTGAGACTCTCAGAGCTAGGGGAAGACGAACCATTCAACCCTGCCTTTGAAACTCTCAGAGCTAGGGGAAGACGAACCATTCAACCCTGCCTTTGCGACTCTCAGAGCTAGGGGAAGACGAACCATTCAACCCTGCCTTTGAGACTTCCAGAGCTAGGGGAAGACGAACCATTCAACCCTGCCTTTGAGACTCTCAGAGCTAGGGAAGACGAACCATTCAACCCTGCCTTTGCGACTCTCAGAGCTAGGGGAAGACGAACCATTCAACCCTGCCTTTGAAACTCTCAGAGCTAGGGGAAGACGAACCATTCAACCCTGCCTTTGCGACTCTCAGAGCTAGGGGAAGACGAACCATTCAACCCTGCCTTTGAGACTTCCAGAGCTAGGGGAAGACGAACCATTCAACCCTGCCTTTGAGACTCTCAGAGCTAGAGGAAGACGAACCATTCAACCCTGCCTTTGCGACTCTCAGAGCTAGGGGAAGACGAACCATTCAACCCTGCCTTTGCGACTCTCAGAGCTAGGGGAAGACGAACCATTTGAAAGAGTCATGAGTGATCACGGTGGGAGGGCAAGCAACCCTCGGAGAGAGGAAAGTGCATTCTCGGATGGATGTAACTACGATGTTGGGAGGAAAATGTCATCTACCGGTGACCAAGATGAGAAATGATCGCGTGTATTATGATTATTATGGGCGATAATCTTGCCCGATATATTGCATTGAAGGCCCATAGCAACATAGATTCGGGATACACTTTCATACAATGTATTTCATGATGCATATGACCAACAGAACGGGTACAACTCGGGCACTACATTTGCCAGAGCGAATCAAACGTGCCAAATTGGACAGATAAATAGTGATTTAAAGAAACTGAGATAACCGAGAGCGATAGTTTTCAGGCATATGAAATATAGTCATGGTGTAATCATATGCAGAACGTTGTTCAATAGTGGAATATGTGATTAAACGCTCATTCATGGGTTTAAATATTTGGCGAATGTAACCCGTTTGCGGGCAGGGTCACACTATGAATGTTAGCGATTGTAACGCCGATGTCAAGAGTAACAGTCACTTTCGAGACAACTGCTTCGTCGCCTTTCGGTGAATGTTTTTATGTGAATGACCAACCAATGAGACCATAAACGTGATGTAAATATATTAAAGAATCATACGTGAGATGACAGGCTGTATGGGACCATATTTTCTGGAATGGTCGCTTTCTGAGAGTGAGTTCTGTGGGATGCATTCCAGAAGATTCCAGTTTCTGAGTGTGTATCACTTGCTCTATATTTCTAGTTCCATGTGAGTTAATGGTATCCAACTGTGATGTAGAAAATATCTTCTATCATGTATTTTCGAGAGAATAAGGCCTGCAAAATGACCATTTCTTATTCGAGGAACACGCGCTGTCAGAAAAAGAAAATATGGCTTGTCATTGAATAGGGTGAAACAGCGGAGAAGAAATACTGGTAGGATGAGAATAGCATCATGCAAATTTTGCAATAATATTTGTCGAATTGAATAACTAAGAAAACACATATTAAACACCGACACCTTCTGATTTGTACATGCTATATTCTAGATATGAATACTAAGTTCACCGCTATGTTATTTGGTTTGGATTGGTTTGGTATCATTTATTCACCATCCAAAATACAACATATATAAGGCAAAAAGCAGAAGTTACAATATATCACAAAGTATGAGTTTCGCAAATATTAGGGTGGCGGGAGAAAACCCCAAAGGGTTTGTTCTATCCTAAAGTCAAGAATAAACAGAAAAGATGCGTTGACTCAATCTCTGAGATGTTAGTGTGGGGCAACGAATTACAAAGTATTATAAACAAAGCATAGTGGTAGAAAGTGAATAAAGGATTAATATGATATTGGACTATTTGGTGGCCGAGTGGTCTAAGGCGCCTCGCTGGTGACCGCTAGCCTCACACCGCTGAACCGGCACGGGTTCGAGGCCAGCTGGTTCATGTGTGAAAGTTTGTCAGTTACTTGCCGAAGGGCGGTGGTTCTCTCCGGGCACTCCGGCTTCCTCCACCGACCAAACTGACTGTCACCATATGAGTGAAACAAACTTGAGTGTGACATTAAGCCAAATTCCCTCCCTCCCTCCCTGGATTATTTGGGTTCGACGCGATAGCTTAGATATGATAGCCGCCGCATTGCTACGGCAGGAGCCAGTTTCAATCGAAGCCTGTAATCAATTCGCGGTTTACCAAGACATAAAACTGCGATGCCATTACTTTTGCCCCTTCCGCTTCGAATACCACCTTCTTTCGCGCTATATATCGCCCATAATATTAGTTAGACACCATTTCTAATCATCACATATGCTCAGTGTGTGGGACGTTTTCTTAAACTCGCTCGCTGGGCGGATTTTGTTGGAGTGAAAAGGAGTCGTTTCTACCCCCGGCGAAGTCTTGCTGTCCATGATCCAGCAGACAGCTGCGTTCGTGGATATCTGGTGGAGGTTCGGATTTCGGAAGAGGGCGAGGTACGAGACTAGATTCCGGTATTTGTTAAAAACCGATACCGGGCCTATGTGATCGTGAGTAGAAGTGGTGTCTAACTAATATTATGGATGATATATAGCGCAAAGGAAGGTGGTATTTGAAGCGGATCGCAGTTTTATGTCTTGGTAAGCCGCGAATTGATTACAGACTTCGCTTGAAACTGGGTCCTACCGTTGCAAGGCGGCGGCTATCATATCTAAGCTATCGCGTCCAACTCAAATAACATAGCGGTGAACTTAGACATTCAGTTCTAGCTGTATTCCAGTGTGCTAAGAATCAAGCTGCCCAAAGTAATGTGCCAGTGATCCGTGTAACGGTCAGGTGTAAGAAAACGACTCGTTGTAAAACGAGGTGAATGTTAACGGAGTGCAGCGTCTTATCCAGAATATACCAGTCTGTTGTAAGGCCCGACGCCGACGAAGATGAAGCATAGGTCAAAATGATTTTGTACAGGGACGGACAGTAGTAGGGAAAATGATCCCTGAAACGTTGAGGAATCCGGGTGGAGAATGGGTCTTGGGGATCAGTTAGTGATGAGGGAGTAGATTACAAGCGTCTAGTCCGTCATTCATAATCCAACCGTCGTCCATTAGAGAATATACGCGTCCATAATCCAAAGACCTATTCCATTTTTCATATAACAGTATTAGCACCAAATTCAAAAAGACAATCATAGTATACATAAACATAGGCTTGTTTCCTGCAAGAGAGAAGCGGTCAACAGTTTTCAATGATGCCGGCAAGACATCATGATGTTCCAAAAATGTCAAATCCGTATCGCTGATCAGTATTCTTAATCCGTAATATTCGTTTTAGAGTCGTTATCCAAAAAAGATGTATCTCAGTCACGCTCATATGTGACTGTTCATATGAGCACCATGAGGATATTGAAGTACATGTGTTCATACGGCCCCTAGCCCCGGGTTAAGCGGAATTAGACACAAGTTACGAAACGTAGCGCCATAGATCTTGCACGCTACGTTCGTACTTTGCTATCAGCACGCGATATGTATCGCCAAATTTGAGAAACTTTGAGTGGAGGCGCTTGGTGGAATAGCCCTGTTTTATAAGTTTCTGCAACAATGTTTTGTGACGTTGATTAAAATCATCACATTTAACACAGGATCTAGCAAATGCTACTAAGCGAGATATGTATACGCCATATGCAGGTCCCACTGGAATATTACTATCCAGATAAGGATAGTTTACGATGTCGAAATTGTAATCATCTCTTTTGTCATAAAGTCGACGAGAGAGAATGCCCGCTTCATTTTTGTAGAGATAGAGATCTAAATAAGATGTGCCTGTGGGGCTATCTGTAGTTTCCTTCAAATCCAGTGAAGGTGGATATATATCCTTCACTGCTTCATTTATATAGCGATTATCCACAGCGAGAAGATCGTCTATATAGCGTTTGGTGAATGAGAAGGAATGGGCTTTGAATGGATCGGTTTTTGAAAGCGCCTGCATATAGTCATATTCATAAGAGAACAGATACAAGTCAGCCAACAGGGGTGCACAATTAGTACCCATTGGAATACCTATATGCTGCTGATATATTGTGTTGCCAAATTTCACATAGATATTTTTAATGAGAAATTCAAGCAACTCTATAAACAAAGAAACATCCCATGAATGATATCTCTTGTAAGTAGTCGAGCTAAAGAATGCTTTATGGCTTCCGACATTAATATATCTACGATCAGTTTTCTTGAACACAGATACTATTAATGAACTTATACGGTCAATAAGGTCCTGATGAGGGATTGTAGTATAGAGAGTCGAGAAATCCCATGTGGATACATGTCTGTACGGTATGGGGCCTTTAGCGTCAAGTTCTTCCGTAAGACATTTTGAGTTTTTCAATATCCACATACATTCAACGCCAGCGTTCTTAGAAATAGTGGCGCAATACCTTTCCCAAAATGCTTTTACCTCCTGAAGGGCCCTCGTCAATAGGGTTGAAAGAAGCTTGGTGGTGCAGCTTCTAGAACCAGCTATGAATCTAGCTTTGTATGGTGATTTATGCATTTTGGGAGTCCAGTATATCTTCGCCATATTTTCAGCATATTTCTTGTACACGCACTCTAGCTGTGTTTTACTTGACTGAAATCCAGTTGTTCCACAATTAAACATTCTTTAAAATTTCCCATATAATGCTCGAAGAAAGGTATACACTCCAGAACTTTATTCTAGTCTCTCCTTCATTTTTCGTAACTTTCTACAGGCTTACGAAAGATACTCGTGCCCAAGAAAAGCTTGGGACCCAACACCCCTCAACACATGAGAATATCCTCGGATGACGCCAGTACATCCCCAGGTCTACCCGAAACCCCAGAAAATACAGTAGAAAGCGTACCAGTTAACCCTAGTTAAAATATCTCTGACCCCTGATTAACGCAGTGGTGTATTCTCACTACCCTCACCGCCATGCTGACAATACATACGTTTCCATTGTGGTTTTGTGAACACATTTGTCGATCGCGCACTTACCCTCACCTTTGCGCACTACTGGACATCATTTTCATTGGAAAGATAGTGCGCCTTAAATAAAAAATACCATAACGACATACCTGTATATTACAGAGAATTTACATTGTTGAAAATGCCCACATTCTTTACCCTCGATTTGGGGCTCCATATGGATAATTTTAACGGTTGTAATTAATATATGGCCGACGACAGACCATCTAGCCGACCATTTCTGTATTTTTATTTATCGCGCACCATCCTTTTAATGAAAATGATGTCCAATAGTGCGCGAAGGTATAAAGGAAAGTGCACGGTAATTATGTTTGTAAATCACCATAAAAAAGTATGCGTTGTAGCGGTGAGGGAATTGAGACGATATGAATCTTTAACTACGTCACAGTGTCAGTGTTGGGGACAGCCGACCAGACCCTTCCTCATACAGAGGGCGTAACGCTCCTCTCTACAGGGGCGTCCTGGGTCAGATCGAGTTTCTCTCAGAAATTAGTGTGATACCTCTCACAAGATGATCTGCCATTAATCTGCAGGGATATCAGCATCACCTGCTGCGTTATAACAGCTGGTTCCATTCAGTACTTGCGCTAATTTCATCTCCGAACACATGTACTGGACGTTTCTGATGACCATCGGAAAATTGTACCCACTCTTACGGGATCACGAAAACAGTAGGACACATGAAACGTACATTAAAGCAATCCTTGAGGTGTGTATTATTCAATAGGACATAATGCAGGAACATCGGGAAACGACAACTCTCAAAACTTCAAAAGACCTCCAGCTGTCATTTTCCATTATCTGCTTCGTTCGCCTCAACCTCTCCGGGACGTGGTTACGTTGTATCCCAGAATGCACTTTCCTCTCTCAGAGGGTTGTTTCCCCTCCCACCGTGGTGATCCTCTTTATCCCACCATTGCTTCTTAGATTTTGTGTATTTGTACACACGATTACTTTGGTGGTATCAGCGAAAGACCCCCCCACATTTTATCATACAGCTGTATGTTACAATAACACAATAGGGCAATAGGAAAATGGTAGTTCGTAATGTCAAGTGGTTTAGTACTTGAAGTAAACCAACACTTCCTTCATCCTGGTTCATACCATTAAAATAACATAACATCAAGGTTAACTATGGACGAGAATAAAGGACCTTGTACGTTAGGATGGACAAACCGCCCCAGCCCGCAATTCATTCACAACGGACCACGTGACTCCTATGGAATTGCATAGATCCCGAGTTACTGCCGGGAACACGGTGTGTAAGGCCAAGCAGTTTATATTCGTGGATTTGTCCATTTTCTACCGAATTAAATTGATGTTATGTGATATTCACCTGCCTTCTCTGTTACATTAATTATGTTATATACATAAGAATAAATGACAAGTCGAATACTGAAAAGAAATAGATTTTATTCGTCAATCAGTGAATTGAGTGTCTGCCGATTTTCGCAGTGTCATTTGTTTGGAGTGTACAATAATTATAACCTACTATGCATCTGCATCTATCTTATCTTGCATCAATTCGTGCTATTCGCCTAATATTATATCTTGACACAACAAAAATATATTTCCGATCATTCTGTGCACAAACAAATATTCACAAATATATTGTAATCATGATACGCAAGAGAAAAATGCATTAAATTATTGGAAAATTTAGAAAGGATACTTTGGGTTTCGAACCAGCTCATCATTTCAATCAAAACAGATCCAGTCCTCTTGATTCTATCCATTCGGCCATACCGTACTCTCACATTTAACGTTGATACAATTATCGTATTTGAAAATGAGGATTATATCACAAAAACAACATTTCATAAAGTTTTAATTTTTTATATGAAGATAAACGATAACCAAAACGAGATTTGCTGGAGAACTATGGATTCAGAAGTGCTTTATTACGTGTAAATATATTTGTGGTTATAGTTTATCTTCATAGGTTTACAGAGAGGCAAACACGGCTTTTCCAACCCAAAACTGTCAATTTTATACAAATCTACCACTTTGAAGAGTTATTGTTAAAAAACCATGTCACTCATGCTCCAAATATTTCAAAGAGAATCCAACAAAATGACATAGTTCATGCTAATCGGAACATTCATATCATATTTAATGTTTCATTTTTTAACTTCAACCGTACCTCATCTGGGGCGGTCTGTTCATCTTAACGTGCGAGGCCTATGTTTATGTATACTATGATTGTCTTTTTGAATTTGGTGCTAATACTGTTATGTGGAAAATGAAATAGGTCTTTGGATTATGGACGCGGATATTCTCTAATGGACGACGGCTGGATTATGAATGACGGACTAGACGCTTGTAATTTCAGCAAATAGATTTTTCTGTCTACCAATTAGGAGAGGATCACCTCTGCTATCATAAACCTGGTTTGAGAACAAATGATGTTGCTTTGTCTATATACCGTGCATATGGACAAAACATTTATTCATCGCTTTGCTCGCCCTAGCCATTGTAGAATACTACTATAATCGGTAACCGGGATATCGATGTTATCTTCAGCCAATGGGAGAGGTATGGCAGAGGTGTAATTTAGTTGTCACGAAATCAGATATGGTTTCTGTAGACCGATGACATTCGCCCAAAATGCTGACATTATCCAGTCTTGCCCAATTAGATAACCAATTTATAGCACAACTACATTCAAATGCCGTCCTTTCGAGATTTACCGTCTGAATGTTTGGTAGATGGATTACGGCTCGTGGAAGAGTAACAAGCCTCGTGTTATATAAAGAAAGTTCACTGAGAGAAATGCAGTTAATGAAAGCAAACTCAGATATGTAATCTATTGGGTTATCACCCAACCATACAGAAGAGAGCTTTGACATATTATAAAAATCATAAGCTTCAACAGAAGTGATTCTGTTGTTGTGAAATCGCAATGATTGAAGTTTTTCCATTTTCTTTATAGCATAGGGTATTCTATTCAGTTTGTTTCCACGCATGTTAAGAAGGGTTATTTCATTTTGAATGGGTATTGTATGGTCGTCAATGTGTGCTACGTTAGTTTCTAACATATACACATCGCTGACTCTGGGGAATGTTGTGAAGATATCAGGAAAATACACAAAACCAATATCGTACAAGGTTAATTTGCTAACTGACATCAGGGATCTATGGCAAGTCGGAAACAACTCTGGAATGTCTATATGTACGCTACTTAATTGAAACTGAATCAACTGATTCAAATTACACATGGCGTAAGGCGAATGGCTAAGTGTTGAATCTTCTATGAAGAAGTACAACAAAGAATCTCTGAACCCATCAAACGCATGTTCTGGTAGTGAAGGTATAGATCTCATATAGAGATGTCTCAAATTCGTTAGGTACTTCATTTCATCTGGCCAATCTGTCATACCTTGCATGTCAATATCTAGTAAATCCAAATAAAACCCCATGTTTATCATGACCGACGGGTCAAGAGCTTGAAAACCGGTTATATATAAACTGGTTATATGTAAGGTTGTTAAGGCTCTAGGTAGAGTCAGCAGTTGGGTATATCTCAAATACAAAGTAAGAGAAGTATTTTCCAGGCCAGCGAAAGCCATCTCATCTATGTAGCTGATCGGGTTGTTGTCGAGATGTAATGACGGGTTGTTCGAAGTCGAAAGGTTTGAAAACGCTTTTTCGTCCACTCGCGTGATGTTGTTATTATTGAGATCTATAGTGTCATAATGTCCTTCGTTGTTGCGAAACGATGGAATTGATTTCAGTTCCAATGATTCACAATGCAATGTGTGTCCTGAACAGGAACATGGGGGCGGTGCAGCACATTCATCAAACGCGGTCACTGTGGAAGAACCAGTCCCGATCAGAGCGATGATCGTACAATAATTCTGCCAGTGCATCTGGAAAACAACGAGGTTGTTGAGAAGATACATTTATAACGCTAGATTCGACATTCAGTAGCCAGTCGTCGTTTATAATGAAAGTCCGCATCCACAATCGAATAAGGCATTATTAACACCAAACTCAGAACAGGTTTGGAATCGAAATATATATAAACATAACTTTATCGCAAGTGAACTTTATCGCAAGTAAAAAACGGCTAGACAAGATATTATGATTTTTCCAAAAATGCATATAACTTACATAATCCGAACTCTATGTGGCTGAGCAGGACAGATATTGAACGCGTTTGACCGACAATATTACATTACACGTGTCTTGAAAAATCTTGGAGGTAAAGGGATCTATAAACGACATACTTTTTCAAATCTAATTCCTTCTTCTTACAAAACATGTGAAAATTAAAATCTCACCTTGAAATATGGAGCCCTCAATATCCTTGATCAGGTCCTTGTTACAGGTACGTGTATTATGTCTGGTACCCAGATAAGTGTTCCTTTTTATAGATCGTTTCCATAGCAGATGCTTCGTTCTCATATAATAACACTTAATTTTGAACTTTCTATCTAGACAGGGTGACCTGGTTATACTAGGGTATCTGAACCAGGCACTTCTTTTGACACCATTTCCTGTTACAAATTTAATATCTGAATCAGAAAGCTGAAATTCGAATGGGATTTGATCAAAATTCAAAAGTCTATTCCGTCATTCAATATACAACTGTCGTATGTTAAAGAATTTCCGCGTTCATATTCCAAAGGCCCAAAAACAATCAGCATGAACTGATGAAAGCGGTTGGTCAACGTTGATGGTTGAATATTCGCGAAAATGATATAATTTTGGTATTTTTAGGACACGTATGCGGGTACGTTCTACCCTGAGCTATGCTTCAAGTGCATATATTTAATGCACATGCTTCCAACTTTCATGCTGGGTACTAACCTATAGCCAGCCTATACTGCTAACTTGGGATTATGTTATAGCTAGAAGTCGGCCAGTTGCCAGATAATGTAATGCCGAGAGTCTGTTGTTAAGATGTTGACTCTAGTTTTCCTGAATATAGGTTTCGAGTTATCTTGACTCTGCTCGTTAAAACACCTCTTATGATATTGTTGCTGACGTATTAAGATGTCAATATTATCACTATTAATCGGCAGTATTGTGTTGTACTGGTATGCTATTAGGGAAGGCTTAATAAAGCTGATATGCGCATCAGATTATTATCATTTGTCTTTAAATTTCGTTCTTCTTCGATGTTTTGTATTAATTTCAAGGTCCCAGTGTGAAATGCAAAGGCTGTAATTTTCTGATATATGGTCCTATCTTGATTTGCAGTGGGGTAAAATATGAATTGGTATGGTGAAAAGATAAATCAAGCTTCATGATTCAATTTAAAGGCGACTGAATAAAGATCGCTTATATCCCGTGAATTTGGCGCTGGTGTATCATCCGGCATGGTCTCGTAGTATATATGCAGGATAAAATGACTCGACCAGCGCTGAAACCATATTGACAGCCATGTTGAAACTACTTACAGTCGGGTCATGTGACGTACTGATGTCGTTCTTTTGGTGGAGCGAACGTCTTGATGCCATTGCGTTTTTGAGCATAGAATCATAGAAGGGAGCTTATGACCAGAAACCAAGAAAAAACACTTCAAGACCAATATTATAACTGCATATCTACACTCTCAATTACATGTTTAGGGTTAGAACACTAAAAGCGAGGTTCTGTTTGAGCACACGTTTCGGCCTAATCGCGTTTAGGCTGTGAACACATGGAGTTTAGGTTATAAACGCATAGACGTTTAGGATTTAAACCGATGTGTTTAGATTTAAAAGACCTATGTGTTTATAACCTAAACGTCTATGCGTTTATAACCTAAACTCCATGTGTTCACAGCCTAAACGCGATTAGGCCGGAACGTGTGCTCAAACAGAACCTCGCTTTTAGTGTTCTAACGCTAAACATGTAATTGAGAGTGTAAGGCATCACAATTACCATAGATTATTCCTGGGATGATTTGTATCTTAGGCACGCTTTTGTTGTGGCTGTTAAAGTTGAACATTTCCTCTGGCTCCGGTTTTGGCGATATCAGATACAAATATACAAGCGTAATGATGTAATAATCTCCTCAACTCATCGAAAGGAAAGTAATGATCTATGTTACCGTTAGTTGAATATAAAGCTTTTCAAAGATGGGAAATATTAGTTTAGTGCAAGTTCTTATTATTAAGAACACACGTGTGCGAGGCCCGAAGCCGACCAAGCGCTTCATTCACCACTTCTCAGCGGCACCGTCAAGGGAATATTCAATTTATTTTTATTATATATTTAATCTCCTTTTAATGGAAACCCAAGGAGTATGTGAGCGGACACATCCTTTAATAGGTGCTGTGCCACAGATACAGCTGAGATCCGTAAAATCCCTCTGCCAAAAATGCACGAGGTCATAGGACTACAACGAATCGACCAAGCAGTCACGAATGTGACTTCATCTGAGCTCAGTATCTGGAACACATATGCGTGTTAGTTGTTGTCTATGTTATATGACGTCGCTGATCTGAACGCACTAATTCGAGTCAACCTCACGTCAGTGGAACAACTGATGGTGTCCCAGTGAAAGAAGAGCTTTATCGTCATCCCATGCTGTAGTTTTTCAAATACAACCCCATGACCGCACGATACCAAATGGCATGAATAATTGGCGAATGCTATCAATGTACTGAGCCCAGATGACGTCACCGACGGCAGCACACCACTGCCTGAATAAGTGTCACATATTAACTCTACTCTCGTCCAAGTGTTGGGCTGAGTGTTTTCAATGAAGTTACAATTGCTCATATTTTGTGTATATGAGGAAAGGTCATTATTTCAAAAGTATAAGACGTGTTTTTGTCATCATTAAGAGGTGTTCGCTTTGACCGTAACAATGGAGCAGCAGAGAGCAACTCTGAAGGGAAAAATATCCATCTAAAGCGAACACCTCCTTTCTTTGTATTGGACCCGCACAACCCTAAACAACTATATTTCCACTATCTTGTTGCAACGATGTCCTTCCTTGCTGGACAAACTGACTGTCGGAGGGATAAACGCACGAATGAAGGTTCGATTTCGAAACCGAGCGCCAGACATAGTCATTTCACAGAAACTCAATAACAAATCATAACACATGGGGTACCTACGGTGGCTCATAAGTGACATTGATATTTTTTTAATTATGTATTTTTTTTTTTAATTATCACCTAGGTGGAAATTATTCTCACCTGGGTGGAAATTATTCTCACCTGGGTGGAAATTATTTTCACTTGGGTGGAAATTATTCTCACCTGGGTGATATTATTATCACCTGGGTGGAAATTATTTTCACCTGGGTGGAAATTATTTTCACCTGGGTGGAAATCATTATATATTTTCATTTTATTGTATTAATATTATAGTCAATTTGGTCACAGATTGCCCGTATGTACATGACGTACTGTCACTATAACAGCGCCGTTCACTCCGTTGTTTCATACGAACTCCTTGGTGTCGGTACGCGCCGCAGTTGAAATGTTTTGGGTACGGTAGGTTAATTGTGAGGCAGGTTGGTTTGTCTTTGTTGTTGAGTGTGTATATCACCCAAGTGAAAATAATTTCCACCCAGGTGAAAATAATTTCCACCCGGGTGAGAATAATTTCCACCCAGGTGATAATAATATCCACCCAGGTGAGAATAATTTCCACCCAGGTGATAATAATATCACCCAGGTGAAAATGGTTTCCACCCAGGTGAATATAATTTCCACCCAGTTGAGAATAATATCACCCGGGTGAGAATAATTTCCACCTAGGTGATAATGCAAAAAAAAATTACATAATTTAAAAAAAGCCAAAAGATCTCAATATAGACACCTCAATATATTCATATCGCTGGAATCATATAATTTTCTGAGCCCTACATGTACACTGTGTTATCATGCCTCTGTCACACTGGATATGCTGGTGTTCGTGACATACATGTATCTCACAACGCAGTTGTCAGCAACGTCTCAGTGCACGCGCACCTCACTTGGTCGGCCTAGCGCGGTTCAAACAGTTTGACAGTTTGTTGCACATTGTGTATGGAGCCATTGGAGGGAAACTTCTAATTCAGGGATAATTATTTAGGTCAGGAAAACCGAAGCACACAAGAAATTATGCGAAGGAAGAATGAGATATGAAACCATGCAGAAGCAGAAGTTGCTCGATTTGAGTTGGCCTTGCCGGGAATATTCCATTCAGAGCCGACTGATCAGCCGACTGGGCGATGCATGTTCTTGCTTTTTACCGCGCCCCGGGTAGGCATACGGAGGACGATTTCACTGATCAATGTGTTGCTCTGATCTGGGGAACATTCCCTGTCGCAATTTATAACGGAACTTTCTTCCTTTCGCTGTCCGTTCAGATCAACAATCCGTCACACGTGGACTGTAATCGAGGGAGTGTGCTGTGTTGTGTTGTAATCGAGCGGACGCATAAATTTGTGTAATATCAGACAGGAAATGCGAAAATTGATATTCTGATTTCGAAGTGTATACAGTTCTGATGAACTGATTGGAGCTTTTGTGAACAGAGATTGAACGATGATGTTGCATTCGCAGGCCACCTAATAGGTTTTGTTGAATCCCCCTTGACTGAAGGGATTTTATCGGACATCTGCAGTACGGTACGATGCTTGTTGCATACATCCGCTTATCGTGGCAGTCCATATAATTTGTCAACTTTTGCGTTTGGTTTCGTGAGAAAGGACGACATATTCCCTTTGGTTTCGGATTCCATCAGTGCAAAACTCCCCCGTCCCCGACCCGCACCACAACACAACAGTAAAAGCCGCTGGATGAAATTCCACTCCACGGAAACGGTAACGAACGAATGGAATATCTTACCAAACTCTCAGATAGGATGTGGGTTTCAGGAGTTCACCGGGTGTAATAATTTCTTTATAATGATTTGTGATAAAAGTGGGTACCGGTAAGCGAAAACCTAATGTCAAAATCTCGTTCAAGGTCACGGAGATTTATTGCTGATCAGCTGATTTCCAGTACCGACAGACATTATCTCAGCTCTTTTCTCTTCGAAATTCTTGTAATTTTACAAACAATACAAATAAATATTTAAACTGACTCTTTCCCGTTGGTTTTAGAGTTTTCTGTTGGCATTATTTGAGCAATATTATGCACTAATATCTGAATCGATTCACACTAAGACCAGTGATCCAGTGCTATTTATAGTAAAAAAGTAATGCAGTTGTGGGCGTGGCATATCATATTTTTAGATTCATGGAAGTATGAACCGAAAAATTTAGTACTAATCAGCCAATCAAATCGCTGGATTTACGAACAATACGGGGGAAATTAAATTATTTTCAATTGAAGGTAAATTTTCTTTTTCGTGTATCGGTCGATACGTCGAACACCAGCCGGTGAGTCATTTAAGGTTCGGCCGTACAGCATATCAGATTAACGGTGGAAGAAAATAGGTCCTAGCGATAATTTATTCAATTTTATTTTCTTCTTATAATTATGAACACTGCAAACAGAGGGCCTAGCCTACCGATATCGGATAAAATATCTTATTTAACCGGCTTTGCTACTGATGCAATGCGACCGATAAGCGATTACCACGCGTGTCCTTTGAAAAATTAATTACTTTTCCCATCCGTAATTGCACTGTAAGTTATACCATTTAAAAGCCTGATATCTACGCCTTCTAAAACATATATGTGGATTCTTAATATTGCGCCAGTTGATTACATGTTATCGTGTAATGAAATAGGCTACACCTATCCAAACATAACGGGGCCCTCGTTGGCCGAGTGGTCTAAGGCGTTTCGCTGGTGACCGCTAGCCTCACACCGCTGAACCGGCACGGGTTCGAGCCCAGTTGGTCCAAGTGTGAAAGTTTGTCAGTTACTTACCGAAGGGCGGTGGTTCTCTCCGGGTACTCCGGCTTCCTCCACCAACCAAACTGACTGTCACCATATGAGTGAAACAAACTTGAGTGTGACATTAAACGAAATTCCCTCCCTCCATCCTCCAAACATAACAAGAACACCAGAAACAGGCGCGACGGGGAAATGCTACGCATAGAACAAAACAACAGGGGCTCGTTAACGTTGTTAATTGGTTAAAAAGGTTGATTATAGGGGGTCATACTTTATTACCGACCTCGACCCCCCATAATCAACCTATTTAACCAATTAACAACGGTAACGAGCACCTGTGGACAAAACAAGCTTATGTGCGGTGTTGAAACCCAAATCTGTTAAGAAAAACAGGTTCGGAGTTCTTCAAAGGATTGGCTTTTATATGATAATATTTTATCGGATATATCCTTTATTCGAATAAACACCGAGGAACTGTGCTTCGAAGATATTTGCGTAGGTGTTAACCCTATGAAGATAGCTAAAACTTCAATGTGGAACCAAATGTAGAACGAAATCACAAAATCAAACACAAATTGCTTATATAGAATGGTTTCATATAGAACCATATCAATGCACAAAAGTAACAA
>JAVTVY010050617.1:0-27064 GCA_036873755.1 Hanleya hanleyi | reverse complement strand
ACATCGATTTTGAACCAGAGTTTGGGGTTATTGTACTTAACTGGTTTGTCACAGCTATTCAGTTCGATGTCTGACTGGTATCTAGAATGACAAGTGCATGGGTGAAGCGTCAGGCCAAGCCGTTAACTTTATCAGGCCTGGCAGGTGCATTATGAAACTTCCTACCAAATTTCAATCCTTTCTCCGGAATGACAAGGATTTGTTGAGAGATGACACTACGTGTCTTCGTGTTTGGGTCATTTTAAGCCTATTTACATAACCTCATGGGTATATTAAACATGGCGATCATGTGAGGTACCAGAAAAGTGATGTTTCCTGCGTTTCTACTGGGAGGAGTGGGCAAAGGCTATTTTATTTTACATCAGTGTGTGGTAAGTTAACATCAGTGTGTGGTGAGTTTCATCCTCCTAGCTCAAGGAGTAAGAAAATCCCCCCGCTTGGACAGGCCCCAAATCGCCCTGGCGAAATGAGATAGGGATGAGACGAAATCATCATAAGACTGACAAAAGCTGGAGAAATTCGATATAGTCAACCATGGTTGTACGTGACTGGCCTATTATTTATTGCAGATAGCAGGCGTCAGATCAAACATTTAATATTCAGTCGTCGTCCATATATTTCCGAGTCAATATACTCGAAAGACCTTTTTGGTGCGATATCCAAATTGATGGAATTGGAGAAAAGAATGTAGTGACACAGATCTGAAATACAGGATACGGGCATCATTGAAAGATGTTGCCGGCTTCTTTCTTGCGAGAAACTAAGTTTTTAATATATTAGTGATGCCTGAAGTTTGGTGTCGATAGTGCCCAATAGTGTTCATTGCTTCCCGATAGTGTTCAATAATGCCCAATAGTGCTCAATAGTGTCTAGTAGTGTTCAATAGTGTCAAATAGCGTCCATTCGTCTCGAGTGAATCAGTTACACAAACGTTATTCACAGACGACTGGCAACTGAATGTCGTATCTGACGTTTACAATCTGCGATTCAATACAATTGTGTTCATGGTTGTTTCACTAAGGGCGGAAAGATAATGTACAATTATTGATCTACAGATTCAACCCATCGTGATTAAAACATGTGTCATACATGCCAATAGCGAACTGTTATTTTAAAATTATTTGAACAAACGACCTGTCGCTGTTTTGAAAATATGTATTTTCGCGTTTCAGTTTCCCTACAGCATTACCCCTTCGTGTTGTCTCGACGAGTGTCCAATCTCAAGTGAGAAGGAAAGTAGCCCTGTGAGTGTAAATCGCTGGCATCTTAGAGTAGCAACGAATTTGGTAGGTACACCAATTACGCCTAGATTATAAACGATTTGACGAACAAAGAAAAATCGATAAAATATGTCGATTTCGAGACAAAATGTGGTCTAATGCACTAAGTGATGATTATGATAATGTATTGCTCTACATACCTGCAGCCGATTGTTATAATGGTATAATTGTTTATGTTTCATAGATAAATTCTATACTCGGAAATCCCTGAAGAATTAGGGATATTGTCGCAGATCCAAAATTACCTAACCTTGAATATGGTCGAAATCATCTGACATCAATTGCTTGTGTAACCAAGGCGTTCGTGTCGATACCATCGATCTAATCCTAACGATGGAACGGCGTTATACTAATGATTTTGCGTGTTTCTGTCAGGTCTAATTTGGAGCCAATATTACTTAGATTCATGATCTCGACGAGATGTCCAACAAAACGAAAGGTACACGTCACACAGCTACTCGATATGAGGAATATTCAACTAAAAGAACATGCGTATGCAAGCTGTTTGTTTCTGTTTTGTATTAATTGCAGTATGCACCGTACACAATGATCAACGAAGAGAATGGTGAATTCCATGGGTTTTGCATCGACGTGTTGCATGAGCTGTCCCAACTTTTGCATTTTAAGTGGGTAAAGATATTCAATGTATTCGTAAATTTATGGGATATTATAATCTCATTCAAATCTCTAATTTATTTCATAATTTTCAAACGTTCGGGTTGGTGATATCATTGAAAAGAAAAGCTGAATTTAATCATATTAAACTGAATTGAAACTGTTCTTTATCCCTACATTTGCACACCCTATCGAACTTTCTGTGCCATGTCCGGAACGACAACAAATTGAGAGCTGGCACTCCGCGACTTATAGTGAGGTCATTTTGAGCGTATTTGCATAATCCTTCCATCAGAGGATCATGAGTATATTCGGCATGGCGGCCATGTGGCGTCATTTTTCTTCAAAATTACTGCTTTTCCGTTAGAAAAAGTGGATAAAACTATTTTAATTCACATCAGATTAATATTTGCTAATTTACCAAGCAGGTTTTGCAGAGAAATCACATGAATACAAAATTCGAAAAAATCTGACCGAAAAATCTACCAAGAAATGTTTTTTTGAAAATGACTCAACTTTGACGTTATCAAGGAGACCATCTGGGATTCTATTTACATTTTCCGGTAAAGCTTGACCCAAGAGTATGATTTCGTAAGTTTCAGTCCTCTAGGTTAAGGATGTCCGCTGGTGGAAATCAAAGTAATTAACTTTTTAAATAATGTGTGTTGTTGCATTCATAATTGTGTAATATGAGGAAAAACAAAGAAAAAAATATAGGTTGGTGTGCATTTTTTAGCTGTAGGCAACATTAAGTGAACTGCCCTATGCTCAATTTGATAACCTAGAAAGCATAGGGAATAGCCCTAGTTTTGAAGCATATTCATGAAAAATTCATATAAATAGTATTTAACTTTTTCTTATATTCTAACTGTTTGTAGATAATCACAATGTCTATCAAAATTTAGCTAATTGGATGGATGTTGCTGTGCAAAATTCTCGGCTAGAAGGCTTTTAAAGGAAATCCCCATCTCTTAACCTAGGGAAGGGAGATAACCCAACAGAAAAACAGGCAAAATGGCTGCCAAAGTCAAAAACCATCAGCGGACATCCTTAAGGGATAAAAAAATAATATTTCGGGCCCCCAACCCTGGGCATGTCCCGAAAAGTCCAGGCCAGATAGAGTTAATATCCCTAGATTTATTTTCGATTATAGGTTTCGGGTTATTAAATTGACTAATTTAATCCTCAAATGATTTGTCTTATTATGTCAGTTGCTTCCAAGTAGGGAACTCTGTAAATTAAAAAATATATATCGCAATATATAATCTTCCCAATATTGAAATGTGCTTACAACGATATACGTGTTTTAGAGTCCCAGGTATATCTCATGTTTGCCATTGGTTACCAAAACTATTACAGGCGATAAAAACTTCACTAGTTAAAGACCTTACTCTGTTATATGAGCTATATGTGCCTAATATCGGTCCTTGCCAAATGAAAAGCTATTCTCTCTTTTCAATGCAGTTATACATTAGAATTGCCACCAGATGGAGAATGGGGAGTTGTAAAAGAGAACGGTTGGTCTGGTCTTGTTGGTCTCTTACAGAGAAATGTAAGTGAAATTCACATCTATTAGTCCTGTCACAATTACCTTGCATCTTGCCAAATTGCCAACACAAAGTATCTAACGATTTGTCAACTCCCATTCGATTTCTTCGAAGACGCTCGGTTTTGCGTAGGGTTCTTTGGTCAGTTCGTAAAAATATGAATTGTTCGTGTTTCTCCTCAAGCAACAGTCCCCATGGCTAGAATCAACATGGGGGAATATTTGTTTTAATTTTGCTTGATCTGTGTGACTTTGGTTATAAATATTTTAGACCATTCACGACAGTTGTTTCAACAGTACACAACGTGTAGCGTTTTCATCCGAAATAGACATTATTAACGATTACACTTTCTCCTTTAAAGATAACCCCGACTGTCGGACATAAAAATACACTATTATCTGTTTTTGTTTTAAAAGGAAGTGGATATGGTTGCAGCACCGCTGACTTTCCATGCTGAGCGAAGTCGAGTTATGGAATTTACCTTTCCCTTCGATACAACGCAGAGCAAAATGTGGCTATTAGATCCCAAAGGACGACAAGACCGATGGCTTGTATTGTTCGACTTATTAGATCTGCCTTCAGCGTTGCTCGTCTGTTCGGTCATTCTTGTTTTGGCCTTCCTTTTGACCTATACGAAGTACCTTCTCGACCAAGGCAGGTACAAACATAAACGTCAGATGAATGTACTGACCCGGAACTATCTTACCAATGTGCTTTACTTGTTCGCTGCCTTATTGAGACAAGGTGAGTATAAGTTACTACCACAGTATAGGTGTGCAATTATGTTAACGTGTATTATACAGGTCATCATCCCCAGTACTTATGGGCAAACGATTGAAATTTCGAAAATGGATATATATTCCTGTCACTGTGTTGCCTCCGTATATTACAGGCAACCGTGGTCTGTAGAAATTTATCCAATATGACTCACCAAGACACAAAACACGATCAATTAACCCAGTTTCATTCATGGCAATTGAATAGCGACTAAGCGATGCTGACTAAACCTCATACTGAGCCTAACGTCACATCCGCATCATGGGCTACTTTTAACCAACTGATTACGTTATGCACAAGCGCGGCTAAATATTATTAGCCTTAAACGGAATGGACCCATGCTTAAATTGCAATTTTCCATTTTGTCCTAAAGTCTTCACGGTAGTGCAACATATTTTCTTTCTCAGTTGGATAGGGGCTCAACTAGCATATTTTGTCTTTCGTGTCTTTTAAATTTACCGCTCCCGGGCGGGAGAAGGGATTGGAGATTGCTACCTCACCTTCCTCTCATAATTCTGAAAACAAAATAAACGTAGAAGCGTACAGCGCCTTTTGTTCATAGCTATTCATATCGAGCTCGATCTGATATTTAGCACAACTGGAGTTCAAGTGCATAATTTTAAGGAAGCGTCTCCATTTTTGTTCAATGAAATATTTGTGTTTTTGTCGATATCGAGAATTTCGAAGGCGAGATCGAATTGGGAATTTTTTCTGAAAAACCCGATGATTCGTGGCGTCGGTTTGCATTCGCTATTTTCATCGGTTTTCATTCGAGAAAAATGGAAATGGTGATGACCTGAAATTTACGCTCATTTGCCCGTACCATCAATTGGCGAGGACCAGACTCCCACCAATAAATGGTGACGAACTTACCTCCGCACACTTTGTCATCACCATTAATTGTCGAGGCCAGGACCTCGTCATCGATGTACGGTGATGGGCCATCAGTGTTTTTCTATATCTGTGATCTATACTTCATTCATTAGTCAGCATCTGACGGAAGTAATATTCACAAGTGAATATTACACAAGTGAATATTACATTATCTGGATATTGTTTGCAAAGGATGCGAATGTACAGTGAAGGCATGTATTTCTTATGAAGGAAAGGGTATATCTGTTGATGCCAGTATTAAGATCCAGGTCGAAGACGGGAACTGTAGAGTTCACGTTCCGTCGCGTTGATTCGCTTACTCACCTTTTCTTCCAGTGTGAATATGACTAGATTGTGCGCGGTTTCTACGTTTCCCGGAATCTTTCCCCGTCTCGGTTGGTTTTAATAAACTGACGTATATCTAATTTGCATAACGATATTTAGCACAGTTTGTAATATATGATACATATATTTGGGTTACATCTGCCGGAAGATTATAGTTGCGATATGTAACAATGTATAAGCTGTCTAGAGTTTGGAGTGAGATGATGTAGTGATGTAGAGAGTCGTTTCCTCAACGTTTAATGCCATTACATTTTGTGTTAGGATACCAGTAATGGGATGTTTACATAGTGCATGCCAATATAATTGACAAATCCGTCTCTGTGATTTTGTGCCTTTATTTGCTTATTTGTGCTCACCGTACAGCCACGTTGTTTGACGAAATACCATGAAACGTTCTCAGAAGACTGTTGGGGTTACTGTGGGTAACATAAAAGAAAAAAGGCATCTAACGTCCATTTCATAGAACAACACAATGAAATATTTCACTCCGCTCTCCACAACATACGTTTTGTTCTGGCAAAAATGTGTGGCTCCATTGTAGTAAACTCTCTATATTATTTTCGAGTTGTGTTAGTATAAGGCAACTACCGTATACAGTTGGTGTCGCCAGCAAAAAGAGCTAAAACAGTCTTAACATTACGCACTCCGGCAGATCATTCACATAGATAAATAACAAGCGTCAGATCATTCACATAGATAAATAACAAGCGTCAGATCATTCACATAGATAAATAGCAAGCGTCAGATCATTCACATAGATAAATAACAAGCGTCAGATCATTCACATAGATAAATAACAAGCGTCAGATCAGAACTGGAATATTCATCCGTCGTTCAAAAATTAATTACATGAGACTAACCATGGTTCAACGAACATATTGATATTTGCCTTCAATATATTCAAAGAGAATAACCAAATAAGAGACTCTTTCCTCTCCCTGTGAATCCAATTTAGCTGGGTGCATCTTACAACAGAGACATTCTACATATATCTTATCTTACATTATAACTCAACTGTTTTTGACTACATGCATTCAATAAATCAGTCTATAAATGTTATTCAATATAATAATGCTATCCAAAAGATATGTGTATATTAGATATTGGCCGGTGGCTATGCATTTACCACTATACTCATAGAGTCAAATTTAGGTTAAATAAATCTGGCTAAAGACAGTATTAACAAATTTCTGACATATCTTATACAATATAGTTAATCTCGGTGATGTTTATTGCTTCACTTTTGCACATGTATCGCCCTCTTTTTACCGCCTTCTATACATGTCACTCGACAAATATATGTAGGTTGTTTTGGTGAGAAATTTAAGTGATACGACGTCGGGTATTGCAGGATCGTTTCCCTGGATATTCTATCATATACTAGGTTACCCCATTCTGATGCATTTACTCCATCAGACGTCCACGATGCTCACCCATTAATATCAGTTTATATGTGTTGTTTGAGCTGATCTGTCATCATAGCTTCCCATCTAGTGTATCTAATTCCGCTTGAGGCGGTGCCAGGGGCCGTGTGGATACTTCATATTCTCAAAATGAACATGTGCAATAAAAGCACGGCTGAGATACTAAGGTTACGTCCGAGAACCCATCGTATTCTCGGGTCTGAATGTTAGGTGCCGAGCGATGCTTTCCTGTAGAGTCATATGTTTGCTTTTTCGAAGGCGAGATCGAATTGGGAATTCGTCAATTTTTCCCACCTCTTGCGTATCGCTCAAGTTTTATATATTAATATATCGCTGTCTTGTTTTTTTAATGCATTGTGTGTCTTTCAAGTATCTGTCCGTGCCATTTATATCTGTAAACATAAGTTGTTCTCATGTTGTCGTTCAAGGTGGCAGGCATCTACCGGTGTCAGAGGCGGGTAGGTTTTTCTTCTGTAGTTTGTATGTGTTTTCCATCACATTCTCGGCCATGTACAGTGCTACCCTGGTGGCCACGCTCACATCAAACAGTAGTGCGATGCCATTCACAAGCCTTGATGAGCTGACCAAACAAACGGAGTATAAATATGGATATCTTGGGAAATCGGTAGAAGAACTTATATTTCATGTAAGTTGTATGAATGGAGTTTACACCGAGTTGAAGAATTCAATGGATTTCTTCATGGAACAATATTAATTTTAATATTAACATAAGTCATTGTTTGGCAATTTCAAACGCAGAGACATTCATTAACCGACCGTCGCTCATTCTTCGTTCAAAATCGAGAAGTCATCTTTGGTTCAGACACAATTAATATCGCCTGTTTAACATCATATATCAACACATGAAAGCCAATAGAAGCATCTGTAGGGAATATTTTAGAAATTCGCTGGTGAACTTTCAACATTTGCCAGTAACGAGTCGGGAGTCGAAATTGATTGGGAGTTGATTCTCTAACTTGAACAACGTGTCTTGATATGCTGTGCAAAACTAAGGGTGTAGTAATGCTTTTTAACGATGATTTCGAGAAAACGTTTTAAACAGGTCAGTCTGCAGAGAAATAGCTTTGTTAGTTTGACTGCCACTGTTATGTAGACGGGAGCTATATCGCCGAGGTGGGACTGGTGCTGGACAAAATAATTCCAATGGAATTTAAAAGACAAAACATGTTGCTGTTTTGTGCGGGAATTGTATCTAGAACCAATGTAGATAAATTAAGTCCAAATTTGCTGAGGTAAGCGTGCTTCATTTAGAGAGACGAAACAATGTCGAAGTGAAGGCGAGGCGTTCTGTGCACAGAGTGGTTCAACTTTCCCTATCTTAATATACATTCAGCCCAAAGTCCCCAGAGGTAAAATACCTCTAATGAGCCCACAAATCAGCCTTGGATTTGTCAGACTAGCATGCTAAATGCACAAATGGATGTGTTCTTCTGTACAAGACAAACATTTGCATTTAGCACACACTATAATGAAAGGAGAATAATATACAGTAGAACCTCTGTATATCGACAATGCATGGAACTACATTATTGTGTCGGTCATACGACTTGATGTCAGTACATCGGCATCGTTTTCCACTATTTTAATGCTGCGTTTAATTGATAGGATTCTGGTTTATCAAGATTCAAAATATTTCAAATTTAAGTATTGGAGTCATGGATTATGTTGGTAGTCAGAGGTTGGCCAGTTCACCAAGGTGTCGGCATTTACAGGTTTCATTATATCTGTATACAGAAATAAATTTCCGCTATCCGTATTCGAATAATTCCATTATATATCGACTAATGTCTAACCGAAGTATTGATTATATTGTTCTTCCCATCTTTTGAACTTTTCAGAGCAGCACCAGACAAGATATGAGAACTGCATGGCAAGGAATACAGAAGTTGTATGACAGTGACCCCACTGTTATGAGTACCAACGTTACTCTTCATATACAGAAAGTCTTCTCGGAAAAATACGTCTACATTGGTTCTGAGGTTCCTTGGTACAAAGACAGAAAACAAATGCTAGAGTATCCCGTTATAAGTGGACGGGATGTTTTCGCTGACAAAGCTAACAGTTTTGGTTTGCCATTGGGATCTACGATCAGTACAATTATATCCAAAGGGTAAATAGAACATTATATCATTATTAATTATCATAAATATATCAACAATTACATGCATAGTGCAATGTATACTTATATCTATTACAGAGTGGAACTTCAACTCATCCCACCATTTTGAAAATTCTATAAACATTTTGTTGGTTGCCTAGCCACGTTGACATATAAGGAAATACTGAAACTGATGAAATAGCTACGGTAGCCCTAGATAATGAGGTTGAATCTGTAGGAATCCCATATAGCAATTTCAGACCCTCTATCTGTGCTTATGTGAGAAAGCTTTTTCAATCTTTATGGATGTTGTGGATAATAACAAACTTCATGAGTTTCAAAAAAACTGCAGGATATATTCATCTGAGTAGTCAGAAACTTTTCGATCAAGCCATGATCAGGCGATGTAGGATCGGCCATATCAGATCAACTCACGAACATTTACTAAACAAAACCCAGTCCCAAGGTGTATTCCATGCCACGAAGATCTCACAGTGAAACATATTCTGATCGACTGTATAGATTTTAAGATTGTAAGCGATTCTATTTATCAGTCAGCTACTTTAGAAGATATTTTTAGTTGGGTAAAATCAGATCGTATTTAAAGTTATTTGAGAGAAATCGGTTTGTTGCATAAGTTTTAACGTATGTACATGTGTTTGGTGTGTTGTTTTGATTACTTCTGGATTGCTGGCTTGTTGACTTGTTTTTGTTGAAATACTTAGGATTTTGTTTGATCGTCGCTATATGGCTGGAATATTGCTGAACGCGACGTTAAACCACACTTCTATATCTCTTCCTTATATCTATTTCACAGTGTTATTTGGGCAGGTGTTGACGGAGTTAAACGTGTTATTCAGTAACGACATTAGCAGTAATTATTTACTCTACCTTCGAATGTTTCCGTCTTAAATAAATGATCTCACCAATCACTGCAACTGAAATTCGGAAACGGAATTGAGGACGTGAGTCTCAGACTAAACACATTCTTATTGATATTGCAGACTGATGGAGCTTCAAGCTTATGGTGTTCTCCAAATGTATCGACGAAAATGGTGGCCTCGCCTCTCCGCAAGAAATGTGAACAAGATCAACTCAGCTTCTTCCATTCAATGGAAAACTGTTCGTGGAGCATTCTATACAATTACGACTGGAATAGCCGTGTGTATAATAGTTTTGATTTTAGAAATAACACATGCGTATTTTTGGGGATGCCGATCCAGCTAAACATACACGAGTTTATCGTCGGATGTAATGGTGTCCAATGAATCTCATTGACTTTATTTCCTATTCATGTTTGCTTAAATGTATCGTTGTCAGGTTACATCTGTTACACTTACGTTTATTTCCTGAACCATGTGTTTCTGGTACAGTTTTTTATGGGTACCGAAACAAACCATATTCGGTATATTCAAAACGAGAGTTCTAAAACAACGTATTATGTAATAAGCCACAAAATAGTTTTTTTTACTTAATATGTAATAATCCTTAAAATAGTTGTTACTTAATATGTAATAATCCTTAAAATAGTGTTTTGTTACTTCACATGTGATAATCCCTAAAAAGTGTTTGGTACTTATAATATATAATAACCCCCAAAGATCATGACGTCACTTCTATTTGTAGATCATGGCATCATTGGGAAAACCTCTGTTCTTTTCATAATTCATTAAAAGAAGGATTTGATACTTAATATGAAATGCCCACATCTACGTAGGTCAATATTGCCCCCATAAACAAAGAACAGTGCTCTACATACACATCATAGCTAATGATGCTAGGAGAATTTGTATGCGCCCACATCTGAAAATTTCTATACTATCATGCACGTAATCTTCAATGAATTCATTTGTTTTTTTTGAGGTGAACATTTACATATACATACTCTTTCTAACTGGAGCATGACGTTTTGTAATAAGCCATAAAATAGGGTTTTGTTACTTGTTATGGGTTTTGTTATGTCATAATCCTTAAAAATGCGTTTTGTTACTTCATGTGTAATAATCCCTGAAAAATATTTTAGTGCTTAATATATATTAACCCACCAAGATCATGACGTCAATTCTATTGATAGATTATGACGTCATTGGGGAAATCCCTGTTCTGTTAATATATCATGTTGTTATTGGACAACCAGTTCTATTATAGATTTTATTCGATTCCTTTGTCACCTTGTTAAAGATGCTTTGCTGAAGTTCATCTATGTTCTACAAGAAATGCCAACCGTCACTGATATAGAACCAAGGACTTTGCTTTCTATTCACTAAAAATAAAAGGTTCGCGTATATGGAACGGCCTGCCCTCTATATTAAAAGTTACTATGTCAATGTCATTATTTAGATTTCAGGTGAAACGTTCTTCAATGAACATGTGATTTAAGAGTCTCAATATGAAGATATATGCAGCCCAGTGTGTATAATGACCTAGTTAATTTTCCATACACCCGACATGTTCAAACCTCAATCGTGGCTCATATTATTGAGCCAACCAAAAATACTCATCATTAATCATTGATGTTCCCTTGAAAGCACTATGAAGCGTTCTCAGGTTTGGTTGACTTCAAGCCTATTAGATTCTTCAAGCGACATATCCAAATAGGGAAGCAGATCGGATTTAATCTTAATTAGATTGATTATGATACGGTTAAATATTGTGGTATGGGGGAGTGCGGATGGCACACATCTCTTCCACGGTCGAACGACTCTACAGCTCTAGTGGAAACCAGTATCTTGTTTTAACAAGGTCTACATGACAATTTTCTCATTTGCATTTTAGAAAGTCTGATATTTCTGGATCTATGCTCATGTCTTCGAGTGAAACAATGTGATAAAGAAGGAGATATGTAGTTAGACAATCTTTATGGTTTAATAAACACAACGTTATTGATGGGAATCTGTTTTTCAATCGTGCACTCTAAGCTCAGAAGGTGTAAAAAAGGTGCAAAAAAGGTGTAAATCAAACGTTTACACCTTCTGGGTTCATGTTTACACCCTTAGGAGGTGTAAATAAGGTGTAGAAAAGGTGCAAATGTATGAAGATTGATTCCAACCCTGATCTTACACCCGTAAAGGTGTAAATTTATTGAAAGGTGTTAAAAAGGTGTAAATACTTAATTTTTCATACACATTTGGAACTTAATTTCTATGTTGAGGAAATGTATTTCCTTGTCATGCTTACGGTAAACCATCAAAATTCTCAAGCACCCCAACTTTCTACACAAAATTAAATCAATGGATCTAACAATTTGACCAGTCTCTCTAACATTTGAGCAAAAATTCCAACGGAAATATTATAAAAAAAACGAGCTGCAGACCATAAGAGTCAACCCCCCAGTCGGTTTTACGAGGGAGAGAAAATTGAACAGCCGCTCTAGTGTTCTCACTCAAGGTTGAGCCCAAGACTACAGGGGCGGAGGGGGGAGGGGCGTTCTGGGGTTTTGAATATCAACAGTATAGTAAATATTATGTATCATGCAGAGTCGACAAAAGCACGTTGTTTGTCGACCAATGTAAGCAGTTATCAGATCGATATCTACAGTGCTGATAACTGCTTAGCTATCAGATAAAGTGATTTTCAACTTCATTTCAATGGGGGATTTGCACAATAAGCAGTGAATACAACGGAAACTGTACAAATTATAGGCTTTGATTGATCCACTGAGACAGGAAGGTGTCAAATGGACTAAACGGTTCGAAGTGATAATCATGACAGCTTGTTGTGCATGTTACCCATTAACAATTGTGCGATTATCGTCACAAATTATTACTTGATAAAGTAACGGTTACCATCCTGTCCGGAAACGACCCCTTTTAACACACCATAATCATAATCCGCGGCCTGCCTTTATCTCCTATCTCTTTGACGCTAACGCAAAGTTTTGGTTAAACTATACATATCGGTGATGATTCTATTGCTCAATTAGTTTTTGAGTTTATTCTGCCAATGCCTAACAATATATGCATCGCTTCTACTGTTCATGAATTTGTAAATAAGCATGGCTTTGCTTCCCATGTTGTCCACCATTTCTAACATAAGCCGACGCGATATTACTTCAAAACAAACTTCCATTACGATAAATTGCGCGCAGCCGTTTTTTCTATACTCCGAAATACTTATACCAGTGCTGTTATGACCTGACATATATGACCATCGCCCATCGTGGCTTAAGCACATATATATATATATGTTAATATACAGTAAATAAATGCAGCGAAACTGCCTTTGTGTGCGGCAAATATAATATTGTTAAAAAATTATGACGAAGTCAACTGGTTTGATTTCTGGCTAACTAGTTTCACCGTGTCTCGACGGTTTATCAAAGCTTTATTCGATCAAATAAATTACGGCTATTTATACATACACACATGTAATATTGACTTGGATACTGTAGTCTAAGCGACAGTATATCTAACGTTAAACAAGTTCATACATGGCAATATAACAATCGACGGATTTCAATACATCATTCACAGTATATCCCGTACTATTACAGACAATAAACAATCTGAACAATCGAGAGAATTAAACAAGAGTATTAACAGTGAGTTAAGTTTGCAAACTATCGGATTAACATAGAGACGATCAATTACAATTATTCTCTCTGTTAAGCTCAGAACGAAGTTTGTTAATATATATATGCATGACCTACCTATGTTAATGGAGGTTCTTTTAATAAACGTATGTAATATATACTCATGAGCTTAGTGTTTCGATTTCATATTTCTCATTCCGCAACTGATTTACGCATTTTCCAGTGGAAGTCATGCTGGCCAAATATGTGCATTAAGCACTATCCAGCTGGGCTTAAATCGTATCCGCAATTTAATACAGTTAACATAGACATAGACATAGTTTATTCACTCGAAAAACCACAAGGTGGTACGCGAGGTACAATATTTGATTCTGTTTGAAGATGGCGGAAAATAAAACATTCGCATACATTATAATATTATTAATGTTAACCTTGTAATGCTATCTTAATAAATATTGACAATTTCATCAAAATATTTTTGGTGTTATTCTGTAATAATTTTCTTAATATAATAGCCCTAGGCACGTAATTATGATTTGTAACATACTCTGGTAAATATTTTTGTCTCAGGTTCTGTTGAGCTGAACAATCAAATATAAAATGTAACTCATCTCCTATTGATTTGGAATTACAAATTCTCTCGTTTATCGGAATATTTTGCCAACGACCCGTTTCTATAGGTAGTCTGTGATTAGCTGTTCGAAATTTGGAGATGATTTTTCTATTCTTTTCTGGTAAGATGCTCAAGTACTCTTCAAAACCTGGTACATCTTTAAATAATAAATATATATGTTCCCTTGACGACTGCTGCACGGTACCTTGCCAAGATTGAATGAACTGATCTTTCAATCTACGTTCTAAAATTTTAACAAAATATTTTCTATTAATTCGATCTTGGGCTAACCATACATCGTTAAATCCAATAGTTTCTAATATATTTTTAATTGTTAACAACCATGAGGACTCCGGTACTGTATTATGTATCCATACTCCAATCGATAAGAGCTTGGAGGGATTCAAGCGTACAAGGCATTTAACCCAGGCACCATAATTAGCCAATCAACCAACGCAGATTCAGCCAATCAGGAACGCGCAGCTATAACCTATCAACGATAACTCCTTTGTCTCCGTCCACCAAATCAAATGTTACCGGATTAGGCCAGACGCTAACATACTGAGAATATACAGTCAGTTATTCCTGGGACCTTGATTGAGAAGATTAGTATCCTGATAGACTACAACAAACGCCGTATATCAACTGATTCGTTCTAACTCATTAGAGACAGAATGAAAACAAGACGCTTCTCTAGTAAACAGAGAAAACGGTAGAAGAAGTCTTGCGACCTTGATTGAGAAGATTAGTATCCTGATAGACTACAACAAACGCCGTATATCAACTGATTCGTTCTAACTCATTAGAGACAGAATGAAAACAAGACGCTTCTCTAGTAAACAGAGAAAACGCTACAAGAAGTCCTGCGACCTTGATTGAGAAGATTAGTATCCTGATAGACTACAACAAACGCCGTATATCAACTGATTCGTTCTAACTCATTAGAGACAGAATGAAAACAAGACGCTTCTCTAGTAAACAGAGAAAACGCTACAAGAAGTCCTGCGACCTTGATTGAGAAGATTAGTATCCTGATAGACTACAACAAACGCCGTATATCAACTGATTCGTTCTAACTCATTAGAGACAGAATGAAAACAAGACGCGAAAACGCTACAAGAAGCAGAGACATATTAATTATGTCAATACATTTCTACGTAAATCTCACCTCTCGAGACTGGCAATAGCCAAGACATATATTAGAAATATCTCAAGTCTGATGTTAACAGATAATGATATTTTTCTGCTATCCCGGGGATTATCATTCATTCCGACGACTACCATAAGAGAACGTGATATTGGAACAGATTTCGGGTTATATTCCCGAAAGATTTCGAAACACTGGCCCTGAGGTACATTATTACACATCTATGAAGATGCGCTAGCATACTCATATATACGTAAAACTCAGGCTACTGTAGGGTCAGGCCACACCGAGAAAGTGGGTGTGAAAATGAACATCATTTCATACAACTTGGGTCAGAACACCCCGAGAAAGTGGGTGTGTATATGAACATCTCTTCACACACAGATTGAGAGTGAACTATGATATCAGGGAGGGCTAACATGAAAAGACCAATGTAAATGTGCTTTTTGTGATTTCCTTAATAAAATATATCATACATATATTTTGTGTTAATGTTCTTATTGTGTACCTCAACCAAGAGCCATTACTGGGTGGTACGAACACCACTAATTCTCACTAAAAAGGTGCAAATTAACACCTTTTGAAGGTGTAATTCTCACGAAATGGGTGTGTTTTAACACCCCTGGAAGATGGAATCGTCTCCAGAAGGTGTATTTTAGCACCTCTAGAAGGTTTAATTTTGGCCAAAAGGTGTAAATAAACACCCAAGAGGGCGTAATCTCGGTCAAAAGGTGTAAATTAACACCAATGAAAGGTGTAATTCTTACTAATAAGGTGTGATTTAACACCCCTGGAAGATGGAATGATCACCAGAAGGTGTATTTTAGCACCCCTAGATGATTCAAATTTGCCCAAAAGGTGTGAATGAACACCCAAAGAAGGTGTAATTCTGTTGAAAAGGTGTAAATTAACACCAGTGAAAGGTTTAGTTGTGATCAAAAGGTGTAAATAAACACCCATAGGATGCTGGGTTCCCCCAAAAATTTGCTTATAAATTTGTCTGGAAGGTGCAAATTTTATTCAGAAGGTATGAATGAACACCCATGGAAGGTGCAATGTGAGCAAAAAAGGTGTAACTTAACACCTTTTCGAGAAGGTGTAAATTTACACCTTTCGGAGAAGGTGTTAATTCACACCCAAAAGGGACAAGCCATTTACACCCCGTAGAGGTGTAATTTACACCTTCTGGGCTAAGTGTGTGGTACCAAACAGGCATCAAATATTGATCTAAAAAATTTGACGAAGATGGGATACATATGATGCCAAATAGTGTACGTGAACTTTATAATCTGCGGTTCAATGATAACTTTCTATTGTTCTATATTCTACGACAAGCTGTCCTATCTGCGTGGAGAGAAACGGTGGATGATACAGGTCTGCCAACTGTAATTTCAACTGATTTGACAGTACTTATCGATGACGATTTCAGAAAAAACACTTAGAAAATCCAAGGAAGAACCAACAAGCTTGCAAAGTCAGAGTACGGTCGCTGGAAAATAGTTCATCTATATGTGCAAATTTTGTGGGAGAAAACCTGAATTCTTGTCCGTTATGTAGGAACACGAGAACATTATTACAATTGAAAAAGAAAATTATATTTGTCCAAAAATAATATTTACAGCTAGATCAGTACCAGGTCAAATGAGAAATGGAGAAACGGCTGATGCGATAATAATGTTCAGCTGGGTAATTGTGGTCATCTTGTAATACATGGAAATATGTACGGAATTGTGTGATAACATGTGACCTGTAATAAGGAAAAACTAAACAAAGATCAACTCTGAAAAAAAGAAGATACTTCTAATACCTATATCGCTACATTTCCGTTCAGGAGATCCAACAGAAAGCCGCTAAAGAGGCTCTAAATCTGGGAGTGAATGAGGTGACCCGACAGCAATACACCATAAATAACACTACATCGAACATCAACTTTCCCATAACAAATCAGGCAGAGATATGACGACAACAGTCACTGAAATTTCGATCACGGTTATAACATCTCATAACACCGCCAAGAAAAGAAATCATTCAGGCTAGAAAGACATTTTGCAGATAGGTCAACCAATCGAATGGCTAGTTATAGGATGTATCATCTGACTGAAGGGTTGACTTTTTGTCCTCAATGTATTCATTTATGAATTGCTTCACAAACTTTAGAAAGGCATGCAGGAGACCCTTTCACAGATTTCACTGTTGTCATATGGTTTTGCCTTTGGTTGATGGGAGGCTAAACACTTTTGCCCATTTTCTTGTGGACCACAGAATAAAAAAAACTGACCAGCAATCTTATTATCAAGTCGAAACATACCCATTAGTAACAAACGGCACAATAACGATAGATTTTTTTTACAATAATAGTAAACCTATTAGCGATTTGATAGTAAAAATGGATGTTAATCGGCATAGTCGACTAAAGACATGACCAGAGAGATAGAGAGAATTAAGGTTTAACGTCGCGTTCGGCAATATTTCAGCTATATAGCGACGAAAACCATTAGAATTAACTGCACGAAACAAAGGATATAACGCGACGTACATAATGTGAAATGCAATTCAGGTCAATGTAATTAACCGCATGTGTCAAAGCGTTGAAGCAAAGATGCCAAATCAGCAAAACAATTTGCTTTTAAATCAAATGCAATTATTGTGAGATTCAACAATGCGAAACGCGCATTTTCCAATATTGCAAGTCTCTCCACCCTCTTCCCAATCCCCGCCTTACCCGACAGTTTCAAGTTGGCTATCATCTGACCTTAAGGCACAGACAAGTTCATTGTAAAACTTTAATACAATCAATAAGGTAGAAATGCAGATACATGTAAGAGAGGAAGCGTCTATAATACTTCACCTCAAGTATAGTTTCTGACAATCGTCTATGTTCGGTTTACATTTTGAAAGTTGAATGATTAAACAGAACGTGTAAACCTATACATACAGGGCATTGTTATAGACGCACCCTTGTTGGAGAGCGTCACATTCAGCAGTATTTCAGCTATATAGCGACGATCAAACAAAAATTATTATGTACGTATGCAAAAACATGCCAAAATGCAAACAATCTAAAAGGGATCAGCACAATACATTAAAAAAAATTATGTAACTTAAAATCGAATCTTCTTTTACCCGACTAAAAAGATCTTCTAAAGCAGCTGCTCGATAAAAAGAATCTCTAATAGTCTTAAAATCTATACAGTCGATCAAAATATGTTTAGATAGATAGAGAGAATTAAAGTTTAACGTCGCGTTAAGCAATATTTCAAAATATATTTAACTGTGAGTTTCTGATGACATGGAAAACACTTCTGGATTGTTTCATTTTTTAATAAATGTCCGTGAAGCAGTCCATCATTCAATATTCAGTCGTCGTCCATTAAAAATCTGCCGCGTCCATAATCCAAAGACCTAGTTCATATATTAGCATTAACACCAAATTAAAAGAATAAATCATAGTATACATACAAATAGGCCAGTTTCCTGCAAGGGAGAAGCGGTCAAGAGTTGTCAATGATGCCGCAAGACATCATGATGTTCCAAAAATATCAAATCCATATCACTGATCAGTATAAAGTCAACTATTGTCTGACAGTCAATAGGTTTTGGTTTTGGTAAAAATGATAGTTGTACACTCCACTATGTCGCCATATTTGAACCATCAGTATGTATAACACACATCAGTATATAATTTTATCTCATTAGACCAAATTGTTGTTCATACATTAGTTGGCTTGTGTAGTCTCTTTAAGTTTGGTCACTGTATAATCTACTTGCGGTGTGCCCTTCACAATGATATCTAAACTGTAATATTTAGTCAATAGATATCAGTACATGTCTAACAGGGTGATCATTTTAAAGAAGAAATCATGTTACTAATGTATACACTGAATGAAAGATCTATCTCCCCCCTTATCCAAAAATGTAAGCAAATATTTTTGCGATTTTGTTTCACTCGATTAAATCGGCGTTCAACCTGCGCATCGTTGTCTCTTAAGCGTGCCGCCATTTTCGCTCGGGTCGTCTAAGCGTGTGACGTCACCCGGGCCTCGCCTCTCTCTAGCGGGGAAGGCGAAAATATAATGACATTGCATGGAGATATATTACAAACCAAGCCTTTCTTACATTGGAATGATTAGAATTTGACAAGAATAGGAATCGAACGTAGTGATATGACTGAAATAGTGTTGAAAGACTAATAAACTCACTTCAATTTATTGCACCAGCCTCACTGTGCATAAGTTCTTGTCTGATGCGGTGGGAGTAAAATCCTGCCTCCCGGCGTTATGCATCCACTGTTTCAGTACATCTGGTTTCAATATTGGGAACCTTTGAAATATCACGGTCTTTGGAATGTTTGGATTCCCAGTTCTGTTAGAACAGCCAAACACCATACACTGCGGCATGATGCCCGTGTATTTGCGAAATATTGGCACACTATCAGTATCAAATTATAACAGTATACAAAATATAAAACTGCAGTCCCGAGAGCTTCCCATACTCTACGTACAGGGCGGAAGTGAGTATGAACCCGACTGACGTCCCGCAGCAATGCGCACGATATGTTTTCGGCATTTCTGATTGGTTAAAATAGACGCAATCCGTTGTACTGGCGGCACTTCTGAATCTGTCCACAGGCTCCAGTTTTTTATGTTTCGATATGAAAAGATTGGCAATAAAATATCGCAAAAAATATTTGCTTACATTTTTGGATACGGGGGATATAGATCCTTCATTCAGTGTATACATTAGTCACATGTTTTCTTCTCCTTTAAAATCAAGGTAGGCCTAATGACCTACTGACCTACATAAGATTACATCACAAAGACGGATATGACCAATCAAAACAAATTTTTCATCAGGTAGCCCATACACATATCTTCAGAACGATATTTTAAATGTAACATATACATTAGTAGAAGTGGAAATATGTGGTAATATTTTACTCCTACCCCCTAAACCCCTCCCTTTAGGTTTCTGACAAGTTCCTTGGTCCGCTATAAATACCTCTAGCACATTACCTATCCCTGTATCAGACTGGTCCTCCACCCTAGAAGGAATCACTATGAATTAAAAAATAACTATGGATTTTTTCTATACCGTGGGTTTGAGTTTCGATGCTGAAAGTGGACTAGAATATTCATATGACATATTCGGTACATTGAGCATGTTGAGTGACATTAAACCCGTTTTTTCCTGATGAATACCCGATGTTAATAATACTATATTAATTTGCTATGTATATTCCTTCGTGAATTGTTTAATTGAAAGTAGCAATTGACAAGGAAATATCCAGTACCACAACTTCAAATTATAAGTGATAAGCCGTCGGTGTGTTTATGATTAGACAAAATATACCATCACCACTATCACACCATTGAAGCTAAAAGAAGTCGGCTCTCAATGGATACAAGGTAACCTGATCTAAGCTGTGTGCTGAAGGATATGTTAATAGATATAATTGACAACATTTCTGAAAAAGAAGCAGGAAATTAGATAATGCTGAACAACGTGGGTTATGTACAGAAGAATATTTCGGAAAACGGAACATAAACAATATCAACACGAGGAACTATATCGATGAATAAGAAGCATAATGATAGATTAGCAGTTTCTTGGAGATGGGAATAGTATAATGTCTTGTCGTCAGTTTTGAGAACTGTTGAATTCTTATCTCTTGTAAGAGACAAGCTGTGGGTTATACATATTTGATTGATGTCTGCTTGCTGTTTGGTACTATTGATGTCTGCTTGGTGTTTGGTACTATTGGGGTCTTTCGCTTATGGACGCGGAAATTGTGATTGTCCTTATCTTTCCGAAAACTAAATCTGATATCAATCGCAGCAAAAACAACGATTATGACCATGATGACTATAGTTTTCTTCTGCGGGCCAAATTTTCAAATACAGAATATAAACATACAGGATGAAAGTTGAACTGAGTCGATCATTGGAGACATAGAAATCTATTGTGGGAAAACTGTGATGGTTGCGCCGGCATTCCATCATTTTGTTAACATTCGTTGGCAGGTGTAGGTAGTTACAGTTGGTAGGGTTTGAGTCCTGGACGGACTAGATCATGATAACCTTTTTTTCGGATTTGGATCTTCTGATCTTGACTGCCCTATCATTAACATAGTCGCATAATTATTGTGATTGACAATGCGTGTTATGATGCTGGTCCTGGTGAATTTTCGTGATCTGCTCCGGTAATGACAAGCTTGTAATCCGTGACTAGCAGATATGTTGTAACCAGATTCATCATTTGCCCTTTCGTATATTTTGAATCAATACCTGCAAAATATACATTCTGTATACTTGGTCAAATGATCGTGTACCAGGCTTTTCGTATATGTTCAATAGGGCTTTGGTTAAGAAAGTGTGGATCTACTATTATTTGTTATTCCAACTGCAGTATTTTGTATTTGCTCGGTCGTGGGTATGAACGTTTTCAGATATGTTGATGAGTTCGTGTTAAGGATTCCTGGGATACGGATTTTGAAATCGCAAGAGGACACAACTTTTGGTCAATAGTTTGTGTTTCGATTAGGCGAACTGCTGATATACATATATTTATAGCAGAATTCTGACTCACGTTGACCGATTTAAAATTTAGTGTGACTTAAGTATCAATGCAAAAGGAAAGCCACGAGGTAGACATACAACAATATAACTGAAAGATGGTAGAAATGGTGGGGTCAATATATGATTACGTCAAAATAAACTAGCCCGTCACCACTCAAAAGTTATGTGAAATATGTTAACCGGAAGACTATACTGTGAAGTCATGTGGCTCTGCCAGTATATCGGCACCTCTTCCTACTTCCCGTATATGTGTTGTAACTTAACTAATTACAAGGGGAAAAGGTCCGGAAGTGTATCTGACTGTGACTTAGGGTCTAAAGTCGAGTTCAGCACTATTTCGGTCATATAGGGACAATATAACTACGATATGATTGACATATGTGACTATCCATGTACAGTCATGTAGATCTTAATCTTTCCTTCGTGCCAACACACATGGTACCAAACTCATGGTGCTCACCCACTTGGGGCGTCCGGAAGTGTGACTTCTTACCAAAACAATAATTTCTTCATAATAATGACAGATGCGTACAATGAAACACAGATAGAGAAGATTGGTCATCACAAAGACAATCCACATTTGTAATGTTTAAGGGCCGTCATATAGCTCAGTCGGTAGAGAATCGGCGGGTTTAGTCGGGTAGTGGGTTCGAATTCGCTGACGACCAATTCTTTCTTTCTCTCTCAAAATTCATTTCATATTCTTATCAAATGTAACTGCAGGTTGCGAAAATGTAACCCATTTGACTCTACACAAAACAAACGCATACAAAACATACAGATCGAAAAGCGAATAACTGGAGCACACATATAAAAATGCCTGTTGAAGGATATTTATGTGACTTTGTATATGTTGATGTTTATTGGTAACAATATTTCTGACAATACAATGCATAAAGCAGGAAATTGGGTAAGGAAATCCTTGTGAATATTATTTTGCTGAGGTAAGAAAAAAAGAAAAATGACAACCCAAACAGATACATACATATATATATATATATATATATATATATATATATATATATATATATATATAACCAGACAATGCATTGTGTGAACGAGTGCTCATTCACCCCCCTGGCTCATTCACCCCCATGGATTCATTCACCCACATGGGTTAGTTTATAGGGATAGGGATATCACGTGCACTTTCTATACTACTCATCGCGCACTACTCATCGCGCATGCGCAGTCGACTCATTCTACTGTAGGGTGCAAGCCTGGCTCATGGAATCGCAGTTAGCCAAAACCCCAGGTCTCTCGCCCCACCCTATCCCGTGCCACACCTATGCGGTATAGGGATAGGGAGATCGCGTGCCCTTTCTATACTACTCATCGCGCACTACTCATTGCGCATGTGCAGTCGACCCATTCTACTGTAGGGTGCAAGCCTGGCCCATGGAATCTCAGGCAACCCGCGCCACACCTATAGGGATAGGGAGATCGCGTGCCCTTTCTATACTACTCATCGTGCACTACTCATCGCGCATGCGCCGTCGACCCATTCTACTGTAGGGTGCAAGCCTGGCCCATGGAATCTCAGGTAGCGAAAACCCCAGGTCTCTCGCCCCACTCTATCCCGCGCCACACCTATGCGACCCGCTGTGCTGTGAGTAAAGCGGAGTAGGAGGAGGAGGAGTAGGAGTCGTACACGCCACGGATTATACTAGGGAGGTAATTAGTTATATACGGGTAGACCTCGCTCACTATCAGGATAGGCCATTGTTTCGACTGTCCCTGTTTACCAGATTTTACATCAATCTCCACAACTAATAATTAATGATTATTGCTGTTAGTTTCTATGGTGTTCTATTTGGGCCAAGTTTGCGTCGCGTGGCGACTTTTAGAAACTCGCCACTCGCCACGCGCCGTGGACCTCTCCGGCGCGCGGCGACTGGCGACTTTTTGCTATCTTTTAACCTGCAAAAACTCGCCAGTCGCCACCCGCCGTAAAACACGGCGAGTTTCGCTCTATCTTTTAACCTGCAAAAACTCGCCGCGCGCCACTCGCCGGATGAACCACGGCGCACGGCGACTGGCGACTTTTGACTGTAGTGAAACTCGCCACTCGCCACGCGCCGTGGACCTCTCCGGCGCGCGGCGACTGTCGACTTTCTGCTATCTCTTAACCTGCAAAAACTCGCCAGTCGCCACCCGCCGTAAAACACGGCGAGTTTCGCTCTATCTCTTAACCTGGAAAAACTCGCCGCGCGCCACTCGCCGGATGAACCACGGCGCGCGGCGACTGGCGACTTTTGACTTTTGGAATTCTCAGGACTTTTTCTCAAGTGCGCATGCCCAGGGAGCATCAATTATCGGAATATTTTGTTCGAAACGTGCTGTCATTTAATTTAATTTTAATTCTCTTCCTCGTGCATAAATATACATAATTTCTAATGAATGAACTCTCCAGCTACATCTGATGCTATGTGACTAATTTTGAAGATGTAAGCTATCTGTAATAATTAATATAGTTGTTTTTTGAAACAAGTTCTTTTTAATGCAATACGCATATAGGGCAATCTAATTTTGTCAAATGTGCAGATATTTTTTCATTAAAATACTCGTTATCCGTTTCTGTGCAGAACTTGCATACTCTCGTTATTATCTGCTGGTATATTTTAAAAAGTTTTCAATCATTTTTTGAACCTTTTTTTTATAAGTGCCTATATATATTTATAAAACAGCATATCGTTTTCAATTCAGAATGAATCGCTTTGAAATTGTTCTTTATTTAAGATACAATAAAGCACTCGACGCGGGAATTTTGTTTTACAAGATAAAAGCAACGTCAACTAATATGCTGTATGAAATATTAAGAAAGCGAATAGAGCGTCATCGTCATATTGATTAAAAAAGTAAGAAAAAATGCTAACATTTTCTCTGGATGATTGAATTTCTCTCTTCGTAAGTTTTATGTGAAAAACTGGCGATATCTTTGTATAAGAGATCCTTTATTGCTGTTTTAATCCATAGAGTGGCTCTTTGTTGGGTTGATATTTCCTGTATCACAAACCCTACAAACTATCAAGACCCTATTTTTAAAGATGAAAAGACGTATTTCTTTCAACAGTTTCCATATTTTTGTTTACTTCCTCAAATTCTATGAGATCGCGAGTGTGATTTATGATATTGGAACTGCATAATTGATGCTCCTCGGGCATGCGCACTTGAGAAAAAGTTCTGAGAATTCCAGAAGTCAAAAGTCGCCAGTCGCCGCGCGCCGTGGTTTGTCCGGCGAGTGGCGCGCGGCGAGTTTTTCCAGGTTAAGAGATAGAGCGAAACTCGCCGTGTTTTACCGCGGGTGGCGACTGGCGAGTTTTTGCAGGTTAAGAGATAGCAGAAAGTCGCCAGTCGCCGCGCGCCGGAGAGATCCACGGCGCGTGGCGAGTGGCGAGTTTCACTACAGTCAAAAGTCGCCAGTCGCCGTGCGCCGTGGTTCATCCGGCGAGTGGCGCGCGGCGAGTTTTTCCGGGATAAAAGATAGAGCGAAACTCGCCGTGTTTTACGGCGGGTGGCGACTGGCGAGTTTTTGCAGGTTAAGAGATAGCAAAAAGTCGCCAGTCGCCGCGCGCCGGAGAGGCCCACGGCGCGTGGCGAGTGGCGAGTTTCTAAAAGTCGCCATGCGACGCAAACTTGGCCCAAATAGAACACCATAAGTTTCACCATGTATGACAATGACTGACATACAGAATAGACATAGATCTTAATGGGCATGAATATTGGGTTATGTGGGTGTAGGAAAATGGCAAGAAATATTGTAGGAAAAAAAATGCTGATGGTTGCGCCTGCAGCCCGTCAATTCAATGCAATATAGATAGAGGTAGATGGTCACTTTTGGAGAGTGCTTTGGTTACTCATAATTACCAAGAACAGGGAATACTTGCTAAAGTTTTTATCTTCCAACTTGAACCGATCCCATGGAGTTTCCATGATATGGAGTACTCTGGTGCTTCTTCAGGTGAATTCCTAGTCTGCCCGTGTATTAGACACGAATCCGCGCCATGTCGGCATGCGAAATTTCGGTAAGCGACATTTCGGAACAAAGTGGAGGGTACAACATTTAGGCACGCGACATTTCGGTAACTTCTCCCGCCTCAGCAGTTAGCTTAAAAAGACCAGTTATAATTGGGCAAAAAACTATATTAATTATTTTGAGATACATGTAGCTGTACATAAATATATGGAACATTTTACAGATATATATTGTAGATAACGTACGATCATGAGATAAGATCATGAAGAGTGAGGTTAAACTTTTAATTTATTTGTAAAATCTGTAACGAATATATAACCAAATATGCTCTGATTTTCGTGTTCCTACCGCGATACTATTGATTTGTATTTTATCTCATCTAGTATTTTGTATTCGATTGATTGAAATAATGTTTAATGATATGTGATAACCGACACAGCGTGTATATCAAATATGTACATTTAGTCCATGAGCCAGGGGTGGCAAATTCTCATTATGTTTTTATGGAAGCCCTATATCCATAGATGCAAAAAAAAACTTTGAAAGCAATCCGGGACTCACAGCTTAATGGTAGTAAAAACCTCTTAACGATGGACACCCTACTCCAATCTGAGGGACCAGATTTGGGGGTAGGCGAAATATAAAGTTAAATAACTTTGCAAGTAATGGTGATATAGTGACATTTGGCCACTCGAAATGTTGGTAATTTGATCCTCTATATGGTGATATCTGTTATATGCTAATTTGTCAATTATGTAGGTCACCAGAGGTCAAAAGGTCACGAAATCTGAATCCTGAATACAATGTGACCACCTGTAGGAAAACACGCTGCAGATACCATACCAATGGGATTTTCACAACGTAAATGGGTTCAAATGGAAGCCTAGAAGTACCTAAGTCTATAATAAGTCGAAACAAGTGAAGTTTATTATTATTTAGACGGTGGCACAGAACTGTTTTTGACGTATTTTCAAAAATGGTCTTTTTATTGCACTAACACCAGGCAAAATTGTATGAAGTGGGACAGCTTGAAATTAGTTGCATATTTTGAGAAATAACTACTCCAAATGCTAATGGCTATGTCTTAGGTCTATTCAGTGATTAGTTAAGCTACATTTCGAGGTAATTAGGTCACCAGAGGTCAAGGTCAAAGATTGTCAATTATTAATTTTCTACATTTTACTTGGGACTTTCATATTACAATGTATTTACATTGCAACCAGTTTCAAGTATAGAGCATCA
>JAVTVY010050616.1:0-25251 GCA_036873755.1 Hanleya hanleyi | reverse complement strand
CCCACAATGTTCTGCTTCAGACAATCATGCATGTCTGCATCTTTTTGCTGTATCAGCGAGAAGTACGTAGGACACTCTTGAAAAAGATGGCGAAGCGCCAGACCCGGTAAACTCAAGCACTCCTTGAAGATGTCGACGTGCATTTGGCGACGAAAGAGTTGCACCATTTTCTCGGCCGCTTCCAGGAAAGGAACCACATCTAGGTTATTATACCATATCAGGAAATCTCGCAAGGTCTGCATATGTTCATCGTTCCATACCTGCTGTAGTTCCCGGTACGTGTCTTCCGGACATTCCACTTGCTTCAAATCATCAAAGAAGGCGTGCCGGGGTGGCAACTGGGTGTCTTCCAAGCGGTCCAGGCTCGTCATATAGGTGTACGGGAAGTAACCTTTGGTTTGTGCACAGTTATAGGCCTTGACCCACTGATCATAGCTACAATTAGGAGCTAAATAGTTCCGTACATCCAGGAAATGCAGTGATGTGGTAGTGAGGGCCATCTGATTATTGATCTTCTTGATGACGGACTTGAGGGTATCGGACTGGGCCAAGTAAGGGTAGAGAAATTCCTTCACCATGTTCAAGTCGTATCGCCCCGAATTGAAGCCGAGCACAGGTAACTGGCCTAGGTATTGTAGGAACCGTAACTTCAATTTCTCCGCATACGGTTTCGGTAAAGGCACATCCCGCGACTGCAGAGGCTGCGACTGCAGGGGCTCGGGCTCCGACTCGGACTCGGACTCTTCATCACTAAACGCTACACCCGGTATAGGAATACGTTCGTCCAGCTGGTCCAGTACGTACTGGAACTTGTCCACCAATAGTTCTGTACTAGCCGCACTGACTTGCTCTAAATACTCCATCATGCGGGTGATCAACTCATGGGAGTTCCCCGTGGACACGAAACACACCGGAGCAGCGTCATAGCCGGGTACGTTGCTGGAAATACTGACACTCAGAGGAATATGGCGCTGCGTCCACTGCGTTTTCGCTGAAAACATGTCCATGGGCTCCAACAGGGCCTCAAAATCGTAACACGCCCGGAAGAGAAAATAACTATCCGCCTCCGGTATCATCACACCCTCATCGGCCAGTTCCTGGAAAATAGTAGGCGCATTATGATACACACCACCCGGATATACTCGCTTGACACTGTTGTCACAGATTTTCTCGTGGCGATGTAAGTCGTAAGACTTTTTAAACACACGATGGCATTGGGCACAACTGAAAGACTGAGCGTACTGGCTCATATTGTAGATCAGCGAAAAATGACTCACGCCATTGTCGTCGAACACATTGACTTTCATCGTAGCAGCATACCGTTCTGTTGAACGACGAACCAATTCAGCCACAAATGTATCCTCCTCCTCGCATCGTAATCGGTATACAAAGATATTGATGTTGAACAGTGTTTCTACGTCATCCAAATTCTTGAACGGCACTCCACGGAAGTGCCGCTTATCCAAGTCTTGCTGCTGTAAATACTGTTCCCAATAGTCATTGGCCACTCTGTCACAATACCGGGGGTTACACTGGTCCACATGCACGGCCAAACACCGAAACAGACATTTCCGGTCTTTGTAGGGCCCGCGTTGCCCTGCTGTTAATGCATACAGGCCGTATCGATGAAGCAACCAAGGAGGTAGTAGTACAGGAGCACCGATAGGATGATTTCTCATTTTGGTGACGAAAAATGTGACGTTGGTCACCATTTGCACAAGCCATTGGGTATTGGGGCGTTGCAACCGGGCCCATTCCAATGGATCCAACGTAGTCAGTTGGTCGATGAGTGGCTCCAGAGAAATCGCATCCGTCACCGTGAACGGCTGGTCAAACACATAGGTATTATTGCTGGGATAATAATACCGCATCTGGTCCGTCTCCTTGTGCCGTAAAATGTACCCGAATGTCATATTCAACTTGAACGCTGTCACCTGATCTTTGAAAATGTTCTCGGCATAGGTAGACAGATACGTGAGGTCCTGCAGCCGAAAGTTATACAAGTCCAATAGACGACGGTCACGGTGAAAACAATGGCGTATGGTAGCCCAGTGACGTTGATAAATGTCCCTGACACGCTCGTCTTGAGGCAAGACTTCAACCGGAGGTGCTGCTGGGTCCCAGGGAAAATCTTCTCCACGTCTCATGCTTTCTTGGCTGACTGGCTAGAGGTGAAGCAGGCAGGCAGGCAGGCAGGCAGGCAGGCAGGTAGGCAGGCAGGGAGGCTGGTCAGGTCAGGTAAGTCACAGTGCTACGCAGGGTAGTGCAATGAATACACCCCTACCCTAAAAATCGACTCCTTTTATACGTTTTTCTACAATCCGCCATTTTGCACCCACCTCCCACCACCCAACCACAGGCCGCCATCTTGCACCCACCTCCCACCACCCAACCACAGGCCGCCATCTTGCACCCACCTCCCACCACCCAACCACATGCCGCCATCTTGCACCCACCTCCCACCACCCAACCACATGCCGCCATCTTGCACCCACCTCCCACCACCCAACCACATGCCGCCATCTTGCACCCACCTCCCACCACCCAACCACATGCCGACATCTTGCACCCACCTCCCACCACCCAACCACATGCCGCCATCTTGCACCCACCTCCCACCACCCAACCACATGCCGCCATCTTGCACCCACCTCCCACCACCCATCCACATGCCGCCATCTTGCACCCACCTCCCACCACCCAACCACATGCCGCCATCTTGCACCCACCTCCCACCACCCAACCACATGCCGCCATCTTGCACCCACCTCCCACCACCCAACCACATGCCGCCATCTTGCACCCACCTCCCACCACCCAACCACACCCCACGTGACCACAATACTCGCTTCTGATTGGCTGACGCGTGACGTCACAAAGGTCATATGCAAATTTCTGAGGTCAAATCACAGTAGTTGACGCTTTGTATACTACTCACGTGCGTTTATTTATCTATATGGCCCGATCACTCCCATGAAACTTCCGTGTTTGCGCATTAGTTCCAACGTTCTACGATCGCCGGCGAGCCTGTCGTCTTTGCTAGAGTATCATGAATTAAATTTACAGCTATTACACTCAAATAGACGTCTTTCGAAACCAAAGCAAGAACAAAAATAACAGGCTGAGAAAGTCGCAGATCCATGGCCTCATCATAGAGGCTGGGCCGGGTCAGAATCACAGGCCCGCAAAACAAGAGTTTGGGGGGGTGGGGGGGGGGGTGTTCTGTGGTATTAGGGTGAAGTGTCGAAATATGGGGTCTCTATATATAACCCCATGCTTTATATAAATCCACATAAAGGTGTGAAACGGACTTTGGGTGAATCGAGAAATAAACGGTTTACCGTCAAACAAAATACATCACTTTATATATTCCCGTCGTCAAATTAGTAAATTTGTGCGATTTTTTACCTTTGCCGGGCGATTCAAAATCCAACGTAACTGTCCGTCCATCTAGGAACAGTTAGATTATGGCGTTCTCAATTCTGATTGGTCAGTCGCGACAGCTGATCAGTGCGTGACCTCTCTTGCCGGAGGCGTGTCGCGACACTAGCAAAATTACAGGGATATCGGCATGATATCGTTACGCTGATGACCTGTTAATGAAGTTAATCTGTTGATTTTGACGTTTGATACTCTAGTAGTAGAGAATACGAAAATACATCCATATTGACCCATGGATTTTCACTTAAATCTTTGGCTGTAGGTTGTGATTTGTGAAAGGGGATTCTTTCAAAAGCGCGAACGTCAACGACCCCTTTCAGGATTTAACATTGTAATTTCCAATAACCTTGACATTCCAGGTGAAGCATGGACGTAACCGAACCCGCCCGATATTGCGTACAGCATACCCGGGACGTCTACAAACACAAATACACATATACCCCGCCTCTGCATACGGAACGACTGAACTCGGACCAGTCCTGCATTTGTATGGTGCATCCTGACGTAACGCCGTCTTAGCGCAGTAACGCGATCACGCCCAAAGAGAGACACTCCCCACGCTATCTAGATCTCTACTAGTTGGACACCATTGCGGGCATGCGTATTCTGGACTATAGATTCCTACAGTGTAGGTGGCGTAGTTGGTTTTGGATGTGTGACGTAATCTTTGACTTTTGGACGTGGACAAGGTCACTTCTGGATGACCTATGCCATTTGATCGGTGGCGTCATTGATGCGCATACGCACCAGCTAAGGAAGCATGCTGGGAGGCATAGGGAACATGGTTTGGGGCGACTAGGGTTCTATGGAAAGCTCTCGGGCTGTAGCGACTTTGATCTACGACGTCGTTGTGCGCAAGCGCACACACTGGGTAGAGTTGGGGAGGCCCAGTGGGGATGATTTGAGCCGACTGGAGTCGTGTGGGGGTCCTATGGAATGCTCTCGCGCTGTACAGTGCGTCGTGGCCTTCAACCAGGAAACATATGCGCATTATACACTGGAAAGCACAGGGGTGATGGTTTGGTGAGGATATATCTTGTGGGGATTCTATGGGAACGCTCACATTGTACAATATGACATAATTTAAGCCCACGCATGATTTTGTTCCAACTTGCGTGCCATGTTCAGCATTTCGTTCCGTTCTTATTAGAGAGCCAGGACTGTGCTGCCCAATATAGAAACATAACATACGGTTCGGCGCGGTCAAACAGCTGTATCGTGACGTTTATGAGCTATGTTCTTTATGGAAAATTAGAGTGAACATGAAACTTTATGAAACATGTAACATATTGCCCATCTCAGAATGAAACATTATACATGTAATCTTTTTGTCCCCCGCCGCAACGCGGCCGGGGACTTTAAAATGGTTCTTGCTTCTTTGTGTCCGTGGATGTCCGTGCATGCCTGTTCAAATTTTCCACAAGCGACTTCCTAAGGCTTTGTTGGATTGTTCCGAAATTCGGCATACGCATTCCTTGCGGCAAGACGCCAGTTGGTATTGCATTTCAGCAACATCTGCCTGAAGGTGGCGCCACTGGGTCAAAATGGGTCTTGCTTCTTGTGTCCGTGGACGCCTCTTAAAATTTTTCGCAAGTGATAAACGTCCAATCGCTTCGTCGAATTCTCCCGAAATTCGGCGTACACATATCTTGCGACAAGACGCTGGTTGCTACTGCATTTCAGCAACATCTGCCTGAAGGTGGCGCCACTGAGTTTCGCTTCTTCGTGTCCGTTCCAGTTAAAATGGGTCTTGCTCTCTTTGTGTCTGTGGATGTCTGTTCAAATTCTTCACAGGCGATAACTTCCAAAAGCTTTGTCGGATTTCTTCGAAATTTAGCATATACACTCCTTGTGACCAGACGTGGGTTGGTATTGCGTTTCAGCAAGATCCATCTGAAGGTGGTGCCACTGGGTCTTGTTCCAATCTTCTGTGCATGTCCGTGTTTTCATTCAAGTTCTTCACAAGCGATAACTTCCAAATGCTTTGTCTAATTATGCCTTATGTGTTTGTCATTTTCTTTTTTCTTCCGCTTCTCGCTGTTAGTTTTTAATTTCATGTCGCTTTAAATGAAGGACACCATTTTCTTAAATTTTGCTGTACAGTCCTTCTATTCCACATCATACGATTTACACCAAACCTTTTCCATGAACCATATTTTTTTTATTTCAGAAGCATAATATGAAATAACTGGCGGGGAAATGAGCATATATATCTCCAATATATCTTGGCAGGAGTTGGAATTTGTGTGTTCTCTGCAATATTGGGATAATTCTGCCACCCCTCAATGAATTGCAACCCCAAAAGGTTTCAATTTATCAGGCACAGACCCATGTTTTTGTATTTGGTAAGTGGTTCCCTTGTCTATAGATCTTGCTTGGAATGGTTTTTCATGCCAATCTGTCTCTGGGTGGCGCCACCTGGGGCCAAGTTACAATTGCATCTCCAGACAATAACTTTTGAAATCTTTTAGAATTCTTTCCAAATTGCCTCAAGATCTGGCTTGAGAATGTTTTTCATGTTGATTCGTGCATAGGGGGACCACCTGAAAGCCAACTTAAATGTTTCCAGACAATAAATTTTGAAAACCTGAATCGATTCATTCCAAATTTGGTCTGTAGGTACCTCGCCTCAATTTCTCGTTTGGCATTGTTTTTCATGCCGATTCACATCTATAGGTGGCGCCACCCTGGGGCAAATTTAAAATTATGTTTCCGGACAATAACTTTTTAAAACTTGAATGAATTCTTTCCAAGTTTGGTATAGATGTACCTTACCTGAAGGTGTCAAGGGATCTTGCCTCAAGATCTCGGTTGGGATTATTTTTTCATGCCCACCTGCCTATACATGGCGCTACCTGTGGGCCAAGGTAAAATTGCATTTCCGGACAGTAACAGTTGGATCTGAATAGGTTCTTTCAAATTTGGTTCCCTCAAAGCATCTTAGGGGCCATGTTAATGATGTTTTTCCTAAGTTTTACGTTTTTCACTTTCTTCACAAATAATGAATGTTTGCTTTACTGAAGATGCAAAAGGGATGCCTTCTCGATCGTATTCGATCGACTGTGTCTAGTTTTTGCAATATTTGGCATATGCATTCTTTGTGACAAGATGTTGATTGGTATTGCATTTCAGAAAGATCTGCCTGTAGGTGGCGCCACTAGGGTTCTTTCCGTTCTTTTGTGCTGCAAGCAATAACTTTGAAAGGCTTTGAAATGTCTCTCGAAATTTGATTTCCGGGCAATAACTTGAGGGTACATGCATGCATATACATTGTACCTTGCCATTAGATGTTGCTTGGGATTGTGTTATCCACTTCTGCTGAGAAGGTGACGCCACCTGATGACAAAATCTGAAATTTGTTTCTGGCCAATCTGAAATTTGTTTCTGGCCAATAACTTGATAACTGCATGCTCATCGGATTCTTCTCAAATTTAGCATGCATGTACCATGCCAGGAGATCTTGCATGGGATTGCCTTTCTCTCACTTGCACTTACAGGTGGCGCCACCTGGTGGCAAAATCCTAAATTTGTCTCCGGGTAATACCATGACCTAAGATGTCGCTTGAGATTGCGTTTCGCTCACTTGCGCCTATAGGTGGCGCCTCCTGACCATGGTGTTAAAATCAAAATTTGTATCATGCCAGGAGATGTTGCGTGGGATTGCCTTTCGCTCACTTTTACTTACAGGTGGTGCCATCTGATGGCGAAATACCAGATTTGTCTCCGCGGTAATAACTCGAGAACCACTCGTTAGATTCTTCTTAAGGGAGCTTCTTGAAAGTGGGGCATACTAGGAACTGGCATAAGGCATTCCAAACAGAGTGGCATGGTGCGCCGTGTTGGAACTCCTGGGAACTCCATGCCATACAGTTTGGAACTCAGCAGACAAAGGATGGCTTATGCCATACCATGCAGCGGCATGGGGAGAATGACCTATGCCATTACCACTGGAACTCTGATCCATCCAGATCAGAACACCAAACTGGGCATGATGTATCCCATTTGAATAACCGGCATATGCCATCCCTACCAGCGAACTCAGTTCCTAATTTCAAGAAGCTCCCTAAATTTGATATGAATATATACCATGACATATGATGTCACTTTGGGATTGCGTTTCGCCCACTTGCGCCTTCAGGTAGCACCACCTCGTGTCAAATCTAACTTCGATTTCGCTCATCGGATTTTTCTCCAATTTAGTATGCAGATACCATGCCATGATACGTCCCTTGGGATTGTATTTCGCCTACTTCTGCATACTGGTGGCGACACCTGGTGGAAAAATCTGAAATTTGTTTCTGGCAATAATTTGACAACTGCTCATCGGATTTTTCTCAAATTTGGTATTCATATGCCATAAGATGTCACTTGGGATTGTGTTTCGCACACTTGTGCCTACAAATCTAAATTTGGTTTCCGGGCAATAACTTGAAGACCCCTCTTCACTATATTACAGAAGCAATCAACGTTCAGTCAACCATTCCGAGTTGATTTTAAAACTTGGGAAGGCAGAAAGACCCTTCCGCAGCCAACGCCTATGAAGTAGCATTTGCCTCCCTCATGTATATCCCCCGAGACCAACAATGCTAAAAAATATTGCTGCCATTTCGGCGGGGGACTTAGCATCCTCTGGCTGCTTGTTTCACAGTGTTACCGTTTATCGAACTGATCACTTTTTAACGATTTTATTCTACTTAGATATTTTCTCAGAAATGCCGTCGTGTCCTACGCTGCTCAGAGCATCTTTAACGCCTGATTCAAAATTTCGTTTTTCGAAATTCTGATAGAACATTTATAAACAATGTTAGTATTTGTAACCAAATCAAACCTGCTTTTGCTATGCCTTATCTCCCTTATCTCCCTCTAGAGAGGCGGATTGTAATGGTTCGAAAGGCGGACGTATCAGGGCACAAAGAACCACACCAATATCCCACTTCGGTAACAGCTGGCGAGTACGGCGAGACTGTAAAGCGAAAGCCCGTAGGAGAGCAGAGATATTGTCGTTTAGACTAATGTCGATGCCGGTAGAAAGACGTAAAACCCTAGCCAAAGCAGACCGATACCCCTCAATGGTGCTGATTTGAAACTTCTTATCACGATGAAGGTGAAGGAGGAAGTCAGCTACTAAGGAAATAGAGGCAGAGTCGGGATCGGCATCACGTTCTCGGCACCAGGAGGCGAAATAGGCCCATTTCGCTTGATAGAGCTGTGATGTGGAAGATCGATTGGCTGAAACCATCGTCTGTGCAGCTTCTGCTGAAAATCCTTGGACTGTGAGTGCACTCTGGATAGTCTGCAGACGTGTAAGTTGAGCCACCGCGGCTGGTGATGAAATATCCCGTGAGGTTGACACAACAGGCTGGGCCAAACTGGAAGACGACGTGGCGGAGCAGTGAGAAGTGGAACCAGAACCGGAAACCACTGACGACGAGGCCACCACGGAACCACGAGCAGCACGACGCAGTCGTGTTGAGAAATCTTTTGAAGAACTTCCTGAATCAGGGCCATGGGTGGGTAGGCATAAGCCAGGAAGCTGTCCCAGTAGATTATATATATATAGCACTGCCAGATAGCCATTTTGTAGTACTAATAATAAGTCTCTGAATGTGCCTAATAGCTAATGATAGCTGTTGGTATTGTTTGTATATATATATATATATTGAGTATATAGATAATGTTTCCTGGAACTATAGATGGAATAGTGTGAGAGTGAATAATTTGTAATTTGTTATCTTAGGGTTTCCCACAACGGATGTTGTAAGACACTCTCCTGGTCACTGTTTACGTGCACAATCATGGCATTGTTATATGGACGCTGTTAACTGTCACACACACTAAGAACATCGTTATATTTATTGCAAGTGATACCAGAATAAACCTAGTACTGATTTTGCAGTATTTTGGAATTGTGTTGTTCGACCACGTGTTCCGTATTATATCACCGCTCCACCGTCTCCATCACAATGCTCACAGCCTTTACAATTTCCTCAGAAATGCCGTCTGTGTTACGCTGCTCAGAGCATCTTTGAACGCCTCACTATTCAAAACTTCGTTTTTCCGAAATTCTGGTATAGCACCACCTTGTCAATAGCTTCATAAAGCATGCTTATAAACGTCTTCGTAAAAACCTCGACAATCGTATCACTTCCAGTTGTCGAACTGATCAGCTTATATGAATTCATTTCTGTAATCGGCGGTATAGGAAGTTTTCCGCCAATTCATCAAAGTTGACTCTATTAAATATTTCTTCAGAAATGCCGTCTTGTCGTAATCTGCTCAGAAATTTGTTGAACTCATCACTGTTCAAAATTTCGTTTTTCCGAAATTCTGGTAGAGCCACCTTGTTGACAGCTTCATACAGCTTGCTTATAAACGTTTCCGTGAAAACCTCGACAATCGTATCACTTTCGTTATCGTTAGTCGAGTTGATCAGCTTATATGATCTCATTTGTGGCAACTGGTAGAATAGGATCTTTTCCGCCAATTCATCGACGTCGATTCTGTTGAGCGTTTCCTTAGAACTGTCTCGTCGGATACTGCTCAAGATATCTTTAAAGGCCTCGCTATTCAAAATTTCATTTTTCCGAAAATCTGACATAGACACCTTGTCGATAGCTTTATAAAGCTTGCTTATAAACCTTTCCGTGAAATCATTGCTAGTCTCGACTATCGTGTCACTATCATTAGCGTTAGTCGAATTGATCAGCTTATATGATTTCATTTCTGGTAAACGGCGGTATAGGATGTTTTCCGCAAATTCATCGAAGTCAACTCGGTTAAATGTTTCCTCAGAAATGCCGTCTTGTCGTAACCAGCTCATAATAAATTTGAAATCATTGTTCAAAATTTCATTTTTCCGAAAATCTGACATAGACACCTTGTCGATAGCTTTATAAAGCTTGCTTATAAACCTTTCCGTGAAATCATTGCTAGTCTCGACTATCGTGTCACTATCATTAGCGTTAGTCGAATTGATCAGCTTATAGGATTTCATTTCTGGTAATCGGCGGTACAGGACGTTTTCCGCCAATTCATCGAAATCGACTCTCTTAAATGTTTCCTCAGAAATGCCGTCTTGTCGTAGGCTGCTCAGTACATTTTTGAACTCATCACTGTTCAAAATTTCGTTTTTCCGAAATTCTGGTATAGTCACCTTGTCGATAGCTTCATAAAGCTTGCTTATACGTTTCCGTAAAAACCTCGACAATCGTATCACTTTCGTTACCGTTAGTGGATTTGATCAGCTTATATGATCTGATTTGTGGCAACTGGTAGAATAGAATCTTTTTCGCCAATTCATCCACGTCGATTCTGTTGAACGTTTCCTCAGAAATGTCTTGTCGTAAGCCGCTCAGGATTTCTTTAAACGTTTCGCTGTTCAAAATTTCGTTTTTCCGAAAATTTGACATGGACACCTTGTCGATGGGTTCATGAAGCTTGCTCATTAGCTTTACCGAAAAGCTCCCCGCATCAACGGCGATGACAATGGCCACGAAAACGGCCGGGAATAGAAGTCAAATCGTTGTCGCAATTGATTTTGCGACAATCTGTTGAACAATTCTTCACACAATGGTACAGTCTCATGTGCTGATAGAGCACGATCCGGCTTTCAGAAATCTAGAACCGGGATACATATATACTATAACCTATGGTGGTTTATTGGTGCCATATTATAAAACGTCTAATTTTCTATGCGAAAGGTCTCTTCGAAATTCTCATCAGCTGCTCTTCATATCTCTTGAAAGTCCACGGCAAATCGACAAGAACCGACTTGCTGTAACGATACTGTTTTCAGTTAGGAAAGGGTAATCACACAGAAAATGCAGAATGAATCACAATGAAAACTAGAAAATCACACGAAAAATGCGAAATCACAATGAAAATCATTTTCTCCGCGGTGCAAACATTTTCTCCGCTGTGGAAACATTTTCTCCGCGGTGGAAATATTTTCTCCGCGGTTGAAATATTTTCTCCGCGGTTGAAATATTTTCCCCGCGATTGAAATATTTTTTTCCGCGGTGGAAATAATTTTCTCCGCGGTGGGATTGAGTCGTATTTTGCTGGTTTGACAAAATGGCGGAAGTCTGAAAGCGAGAATTAAAAATATCACCTGGATTTCCACCGCGGAGAAAATTTTCCACCGCGGAGAAAATATTTCCACCGCAGAGAAAATATTTCTACCACGGAGAAAATGATTTTCATTGTGATTTCGCATTTTTGTGTGATTTTCTAATTTTCATTGTGATTCATTCTACATTTTCCAAATTGAAAACGGTATCGTTACAGCAAGTCGGTTCTCGTCGATTTGCCGTGAACGTTCAAGAAATATGAAGATCAATTGATGAGAAAAACGAAAAACTTACAGGTAATACGACGTTCAATATAGAAAATTAAACGTTTTATAATATGGCACTATCAAGCCACCGTAATAACTATACTCACATTTCATCTATAGCAGTAAAATGTCAGAGAGAACAGGACGGGGGCGGTAAATTGGCACATTACGGTGGTATTATATGGTGCATTCACATGACCATATGCGACCAATTTAATGGAATAATTGCGGTCATTTTCATTTAGTTAGTGTTTGAAGAATAAACGCCTGTGGGAAAGCCACTGACATCCATGGTCTTCCATAATTTGGTCGCATTCGTTAAAGACAATTTGATCTGTTTGAGATGTTAATTAGTAATTTAATTTCGAAGTCCTCTTCATGCAATACATGTCGATTTTCCGACTGTCCTGTTAACGAGAGTTTATGGTTAAAATGGAATGGTTTTAGTGGTCATCTATATTGAGTTATTATGCTATTGACATGGAAGGGGGAAATAGCGGTGATTAAGTGGTAAATAGAACACATTAACATTTAAAGAACCAATATCACAGGTATTTGTTATACCGCTGACAAATGCATGATTTGTAATAGCAAAATGACTGACCCTTTAACATTTGATGTGGGTTGTATGGCTGTTGACCACGGGGTCTAACCGCGCGACAGTGCATTCCGGACGTTGCTGCTTTTCGTAGCCAGGACACGTTTGTTGAGAATATATTTGTTTTCAAGGTGTAAAATGTATAAGAACAATTTGCAAAGGACCGAAACCACTATTGAACGTCAGGTTTCTCTGAATCGGAAAAACGCACGGTATTTAAGATATTTCACATACAAATTAAAACTATTATTTTAACCAAAGATATTTTCCCCAAAATCGAACGATGTGTATAAAATTATAGGTATGGCCGGAGTGGATTCCCTTCCCTTCCCAAATCTGTTGCCGTGTAGCTTCACCGATGTACCAGTATTTTATCAAAATTTTCCCCGTTTGCATATCAGGTAATGGAACTGTACGGTTCGTTGCCGATGTATACCGCTCAGTGCGCATACACTACAATGGTATAGCGGTGTGAGTGAAAGGGATATGATAAATCCTTCACGGTCACGTGAAAAAAATGACGGTAAATAAAAACAGGATTCCCATTGGTCGAATTTCCTAAGGTAATCGATGGACCTCAGCCTATTCAAAGAGCTTGTCATAATAGACGTCTAACTACCGGGGCAACCGTGGGGTTCCCGGGTGTGAAAAGGGATAGGAGCCAAACGTCGTCATAGTGTTTAAGGCGACGTTAAATCATATTCAATTGTTCACTCACACACAGTCGAACATCAAACTATGGAGTGGGAACTTTAAGACGATTCCCTTTGCTTAGGATAAGGGGGAGAGTCCATTTTCCACCACCAAGTGAACGAGAGATCCTGAAGGATCTTGGCGCCCACCATTGTCCGATAATCTTTTTGTCCATTGCTACTAAGAACGAACGATTGATTTGTAATTTTGTTTACAGAATTTCGAATCTGAGCGAAAAAGATAGAAAAAAGGACACTTGAAAACGCCAAGATATAATCTTTCTAAGTTTCAAGATTTCTAGAAACTGCTCTTATGTCGGTTGTTATATTTCAAGAGAAATGAGCAAAGTTAGTCTGAAAGTGAATGTATATGTACGGAGGATCCTTCGTCTTCGTTTTGTAGTATTTTTATTGTATTTATTTTTTTGCTCGTGTCATCACTGGGTACCGGAAGCGAAGACAAATCTCTTTGACACTTTGGCATGAGCTATGAAACATACTTAAGATTTAAAATTAGGAACGAATGCTAATTCTGTTCTGTTTACTGGGCTAGATTGAGATATCTCTTGTAAAATACCACGCTCGAAAAAGGTAAGATGGTACAATACTTGATACTGAAGGGATCCGATCCGCGCAGTAATGTTGAAACTTCGAAAGTGTCTGAATCCTGATTATCTCCCTTGGATCGTAACTTGGATTTTCGAATCGGATCAAAAAGGTATTTTGCACAACTAGGCCCCATGTGGGACCTGTGTACCAAATTCCAGAAAGATCCATGAAATATTTCCTGAGAATTCACGATAACTACGTTTCAAGGGAAAATTCAAGATGGCCACCTGGTGGCCATATTGGATTTTCGAATCAGACAAAAAAAGGTATCTTGCACAACTGGGCAACAAGGGGAATCTGTGTACCAAATTTGAGGAAGATCCATGAAGTACTTCTTGGGCAATCACGATAACAAAGTTTCATTGGGAAATCCTAGATGGGCGACTGGTTGCCATATCGGATTTTTGAATTGGACCGAAAAAGGTATTTTGCACAACTACACCCCAAGGGGAACCTATGTACCAAAAGCCGCCTGGTGGCCATATTGGATTTTCGATAACAAAGTTTCATGGGGAAATCCAAGATGGCCGCCTGGTGGCCATATTGGGTTTTCGATTCGGACCGGAAAGGTATCTTGTACAATCAGACCCTAAAGGGAACCTGTGTACCAAATTTGAGAAAGATCCATGCAGTAGTTCCTGAGAAATCGCGATAACAAAGTTTCATGGGGAAATCCAAGATGGCCGTCTGGTGGCCATATTGGATTTTCGATAACAAAGTTTCATGGGGAAATCCAAGATGGCCGCCTGTTGGCCGTATTGGATTTTCGATTCGGACCGGAAAGGTATCTTGCACAATCAGACCCTAAGGGGAACCCGTGTACCAAATTTGGGAAAGATCCATGCACTACTTCCTGAGAAATGACGATAACAAAGTTTCATGGAGAAATCCAAGATGGCTGCCTGGTAGCCATATTGGATTTTCGAATCGGACCAGAAAAGGTATCTTGCACAACTAGACCCCAAGGGAAACCCGTGTACCAAATTTGAGAAAGATCCATGCAGTACTTCCTGAGAAATGACGATAAGGTTTCATGAGGAAATCCAAGATGGCTGCCTGGTGGCCATATTGGATTTTCGAATCGGACCAGGGTAAAGGTATCTTGCACAACTAGACCCGAGGGGGAACCTGTGTACCAAATTTGAGAAAGATCCATGCAGTAGTTCCTGAGAAATCGCGATAACAAGGTTTCATGGGGAAATCTAAGATGGCTGCCTGATGCCCATACTGGATTTTCGAATCGGACCAGAAAAGGTATCTTGCACAACTAGACCCCAAGGGGAGCCTGTGTACCAAATTTGAGAAAGATCCATGCAGTAGTTCCTGAGAAATCATGATAAAGTATGATGGGGAAATCCAAGATGGCTGCCTGGTGGCCATATCGGATTTTCGAATCGGATCAGGAAAGGTATCTTGCACAACTAGACCCCAAGGGGAACCTGTGTACCAAATTTCAGAAAGATTCACACAGTAGTTCCTGAGAAATCGCGACAACAAGAATTGTTTACGGATGGACGACTGACGGACGACTGACTGACTGACGACGGACGACGGACCACGGACGAACAGCGAGTTGAACAGCCCACCATCTGGTGATGGTGGGCTAGAAATCCCAATTCCATGTCTCTCACTAGAACACAGTAAAACACCGTTATTAATACAATCCCCAAAATTATTATGAAAGCACCACTGACCTCTGCCACCTCTGTTTGCAATGGGTAGAAAAAATGATGTAACAATACACCAGAAATTTGCTTCGTAGATTTGACCATGAAGATGATATTTTTTATGCTTCAAACTACAAATTTCCAGTACAAGAAGCCAACTTGGGCATTTTACTTGTGTTCTACATTCTAAAAAAGAATGGTGACGAGTAAAAACTGTTTTACTGTGTTCTAGTGAGAGACTTGGAATTTTTCACTTGATGTTTGAAACTGGGCACTCCCCCTTCCCCTTATTCAACAAGGGTTCATAGATTTCTCCGCAACAATGCACACGGGTCATATCCGAGGTATCACGTGATCCAAAAAATTCGATTGTATACACGGTTCTGACTGGTCGAACCATTGATCCTGAATCGGTTTTACTCCTCAACCTTTCACCCTTCCCGATCAGGAGTGCTGAACCTGACGCAATGCTCACAACTACTCGTATATTCCAGGTATATCTTGAATCGATGAACACGTTTAGTACAGTATTATTGGATATCTATTCCTCGATTGTAACTACGACGCTGGATTTGATTGTGGATAGGTGATTAGATTTGTAGTGGATGTACTGTATGGGTGAGTTTTCGGTATACCGTTGTGCTCAGGTGGCCGGATGATCTGTCAACCAGAACATCTAAAAATGGGAGTGTCCCGCCATGTTCTACTTCAAAAGTGAACTGCATGAGAGGGTATACGCTGTTTAAAATTTGGGTTTGCGCAATATGCCAGAGCAACTATCAAAAAAACACAAAAATGCAGTAAGGTATGTTCCTAGTATGCTCACAAAACTCTGTATTCTACAACACTGTCCGCAACTTATCCAATGTGTTATCCCAACTGGGTACAAAGGCCCAGCCATTTATCAAGGATTCCGGAACCTTTTATGAAGCCATAAAAGAACTTAAACTCGACAGGGCGCATTATCAGCTATGACGTGGTAGGACTATTTACCAGTGTCTTCAGGAAAGAAGTTATCGAAGTCTTACGTCGATGCATCAACGATTCATTCAAAAGACACCCTACAGACAAAACTACGCCCAGAATCCATTGTGGATCTCGCTGACAAATTTATCACAACCACCTACTTCTCATGGAATAATCAGCTCTATGAACATGTGAACGGTCTCCCCATGGGTTCTCCTTTGTCGCCACTGATTGCCGAAATATACATCACAAACCTAGAGGAGCAAGCCTTAGCCTCAGCACCCTTCACGCCCCTGTGTTGGTTCCGCAAAGTGGATGATACATTCGCCATTGCGCAAGAATCTGATGACCCCCTCGATCTCATCCAACATTTAAACAGCGTACACCCGCGCATGCAGTTCACCATCGAAGTAGAAAATGACAAGACACCCCCATTTTTAGATGTTCTGGTCGACAGACCATCCCGCCATCTGAGTACAACGGTATACCGAAAACCCACCCATACAGACCAGTACACCCACAACAAATCTAATCACCAACTCAAAATCAAATCCGGCATCCTAGCTACACTGGCCAGGAGAGCAAGCAGATCGCCTCAGCGATGAGATCTCCCACCTGAAGAAGGTTCTCACGGAACTCAACCACTTCCAAACACCCCGCATCAATAACGCCATCGACAGTGCACTAAACTCCCAACACCAGCACCATCCCCAAACCAGGAGACCGTCCAGCCACCATCACCCTTCCATACATCGGTCAAGTCAGCCACCAAATTCAACGACTGATCCAAAAACAGGCCCCAGTAGACTTCCGGTTCAAATGCGCCCTACCATTGAAATCTTACATCAAAGCCAATGGCAGAATAGGAGACAAAACATCCGATCTTAAAGCTCTAATTTATAACGTGCAGTGTGATTGTGACGAATCTTACATAGGTGAAACGTCCAGACCATTGTCGATCCGCACGAAAGAACACGAATCTGCAGTTAGAAACGCCAATAAACAAAGATCTGCAAAAGTCGAACATATTGTGAACAATCCAGGCCACACCATCCCATGAGATCAACCAGAGATCCTCGCTACGAATCTCGGAGAATAGAAACCACTCATCAGGGAATCCATCGAGATAGCAAGACACAAGCCCAAGATGAACAGAGACCAGGTGCTGATAATCCCCAATGCATGGAAAGATGTGATCCCACCACAATAGGCTTTAATATACCTTAACTGACTTTCATTGTACCCATACATGTGTGCCCAGTATACTCTATCATTGGACGTGAAGGCCATGTAAATGCTCTACGGACTGTTTAAATCCAGGATATACCAATGTACATATTACAGCACATATAAGGGAAGTGGGAAGACGTGCCGACATACTGGCAGAGCCACATGACTTCACAGTAGTCTTCTGATTAACCTATTTTAAAGCACATACCAAGAATCTAACGACTCGTGATATGGGTTGTATCTCAAGTACGCTTTTATTGTACCTGTTCATGTGGCAACTTGGAGACATATATGTTCTTCGAACAAGTCAAGTAAGCGATAAATGCTTGTGATAGAAAATAAAGCCGAATGAATTTTAACTATATTTATTCAGAGAATTGAACAATTTGTGTTCCTGTCTGATGAAGACAATATTAAGACTGCTAAGAGCGGATTCGCCGACGACATCGCGTCTCACCGCCATGTGTCTTCTACCAAGTGTTGGGGACAGTTGAGCCAACGAAACGGTTCATTTGTAATTATATGATACAACAGCAATTAATTATTATTTATTTAAATTGATATCAGTCCACGACAAATTAAATACGATTGTTTATTCTAAAGCTATTGTTCAATCTATTGCGTATCGTCTCTCATATTACATCGGCATTTCACAGATGTAATTCTTTGGATAATGACAAGGGAGATCATTCCAGTAGTACTTCTCATATCTCCTGAAATACTTGATTTCCAGACAGTGTTCGTTTCCATACTGGTTGTTTGGTTCTTCTGGAGCCCAGGCCGAGAAAGTTACCGGTTGTCCAGTTGTGTCCCATATAAACTTGAGCTGTTCTTCATTGTCGTTACCACTGGTATAGAAGTCGACGTGATCTGGAAAATGTACAGTTTGTATTAAAATACATACATCGTTCCTTTATATATATATGTATATATTGAATTGATTCTGCTTATCCGTTTACCAAAACCTTGAGACGCGTGCCAACGCCATTTACCCTCTGTTAAAGCCCGGCGCACACGAGAGCTATCAATTGAGCGGCCTCAATTGCATGTCAGCTCATGGGCTAGCTCTCGTGTGGTTTCAGTGCATATGGTGAGCAAAAGGTTCACTGAATTGATTTCACGATCATGTGACCTTTCATGTGACCGGGCTCGCGTAAAAATTGCCATTTTGAATAATTGTGTATATAAATCACGTGAAAAGAAGATGCGTGTCATTTGGCCTTTCGAATAAAACGGCTCGGCTGTTATCTTACGTTCGCCGCACACCGAGGATTTGGCATCGCGAGGCGAAATTATCAAACAAGTTTGATATTTTTCTCCCGGCCTCGCGAGGCCAAAAACTCACTAAAATCTGCCCGCACACGAGAGCTAGCCCCGGAGCTGACAGGCAATTGAGGCCGTTATCTCAGCTGATAGCTCTCGTGTGCGCCGGGCTTAAAGCAACATGCTTATCTTGAACCCAAAAGGAACTCTTTCTTCTGTAAGCTGTTTTATTCGGGTAGCCTAAAAAGTGAGTGTTTCATACGCGAGACAGACGCGTCTTATATCAGCATTCCAAAGCTGCGTCTTGAGAAGCAGATTTCTCTTACATCGTTTCTATTAAAAATGCTTAAAAACATCGAAAAACGGTCATAAAACCAAGCTAGTTTTGTAACAGCAATTTATTTAATGGATGTGCATAATCAAACAGCGTAACACCTGATTCCATAATTGCGTAGGAACATCTCTGGGCTATGTACAACATCCTAGAATGCAAGGATCTAAATCTTTGTCTGGAGATTAAAGTAGTAGAGGGAGAATAAAATAAAGAGAGAGAGAGAGTATTAGATTTAACGTCGCTTTCAGTAGTATTTCAGCTATATAGCGACGACCATTAAAACGGGAAGTTCTTCATGTAAGTATCGCCAAACCGGAACACCGTGTGCAATACAGCTTGTCGGGTAGCTTTCCCAGGTTGGACAAGGTTCCCTACATGTAGTCGCCTATTGTGTTTTCCTTACATGGCGAAAAGGCCAATAAAACTCAATGGCGACAATGCTAGTCAATAATCCAACATGAAACTAAGAGTGGTAAACACAACCTACTAAAGATCTGGCTTTCAACAAGCCGATTTCTATCAAATAACTTAAAATCAATTCCTCCCTGACCTCACTAAAAAGAATTCCCAAACTAGGTGCTCGGTAAAAGGAATCTCTCGCAACTTTATAATCTATACATTCAATCAAAACGTGTACAAATTTGGGTTTCTCGTGACATGGAATACACATCGGGGCTGGTTAATTTTTTAATAAATGTTCATAAATCGGGCGTGAATGACCGATTCTACACTGCTTGATTATATATAGCCTGATCGAAACGCTTGTGAGTGCTTCGGTAGTATAACCCACAGTTTTTTAGAGCTCCTGAAATCTCTTAGTATTGATGCGAATTGGGTATTGTATTACCTTTGAGGGTCATGGAATGCAGGGAGTTTTCATTGGGATGGGAATCGTGAAGTGTATATGTAGGACTTATTGTTGAATTCGTGTGATGGGACCTGGTGTCGAATTGCACGATATCTGAAAATCACGAGAGTGGGTCAATGAGTGCAGTGAGTGTCCACTGGGACGGGAGGGAGGGAATTTGGCTTAATGTCACACTCAAGTTTGTTTCACTCATATGGTGACAGTCGGTTTGGTTGGTGGAGGAAGCCGGAGTACCCGGAGAGAACCACCGTCCTTCGGCAAGTTACTGACAAACTTTCACACATGGACCCCACTGGGACGGGATTCATTGGGAGCATATGTAGGATCTGGTGTTGAATTGGGCGATATCGGAGTACCATCAGTTATATATGCTTATATATCATAATCACAACACATATCCCTTATATGTGTTGTAATTATGACTATGACCGAATCTCCACGATACGTGGCTAGTCTGATAGAGTATTCCAGAAAGCACGTTTTGTCCGTCCACATGCACGGGCACATAGCTTATATTGAAATGTTTGAAGTAAAACGGGTTCCTCGAGTATACCCCGTTGAAAGTGGTAGTCTCCACAAAGTCCAGGGTCAGTCACTTGGGTAGCTCCCTTAAAGCTGACATGACCTTATTTAATGCACGAATGGTAGCGAAAAAAATATATTCACAGATTTTAGTTCCAGTTGAATAATACCCGGCGGAACTAATCCGAGTGCCGAGTTCACGTCGCTATTCTGCCAACTTCTCAGCCGAGTACATTTGCCTTCACCGCATATATAAAGCTTGAATCGACTGAGGACCTTGCCAGTCTGAACTGACACTCCTACTGTGCACATCATATTCATGTTGTCGTTGTCTCCAGCCAAAATTCGAGCTCTGTGAGCATCATATCACATTCATTCGCAAACAGTATAAATATATCTGAAAAATGAGTAATAAAATCTGAAGAATCTGACAACTATATATACACGATTTAGACATACCTTTCAGTGTTTCTTCAACACAATGAAACTTGTTGGTCCCGTCACCAGTTTCTACAGCATTGTATTTCAATTTACCTCACTCGACGAAGAGGGCGCACAAAGCGACTGTTTTGGTAATTCTTGAGGCTCTACACGATGCACTCCACATGCGATCTCTTTTTCGGGCAAGGCTTTGGTGTAAGACCTCCCATTGAAAAGGTAATATCCTGGACAAAAGACTGACAATACAACTTGCAGCAGATCCTTTGTCAATTATATTTCGTGAGTCTTACACCAAATCGTTGCCCTTTTTCGATACCCGGTATGACGATACTGCTACAGGCCAACCCATGTTGACCGTTTACTGTGCCAAGGGGACAATGCGAGACTTGCTGTTGCTGTTGGAGACTATTTGTGCAAACCGGAATGGCAAATTCCAAAATACGGAGTTACAAATTCAGAGCCCTTATTGCGATTGTCAGCCCGTCCAGTATTTTGACCTATCCACCAGTTGTATAGAAAGGTGCATTCGTGATTGGGAAATCTGGCGTATCTGACCTCCAACCTTTGGCCTTCAGTCACTATGACCACTTGAATAGGTCACTTCCAGTGACGTGAAAAGTAGGACTTCGGAAATGGCCGCAGATCTCGGCGAATATCCAAAAAACAGACTTTACATCTAGTCAAATGGGTCTAGATAAACCATCTTAGGTCCACATGGGTTGTGCAGGGTCTCGTATTGAAGCGTTCGTCCAGGGTTCTTCGGGCCAGGTTACTGGGAGGTTACTAAGCGTCTTCGGACAGTCCAGAGTACTGTAATGTCAACATATCCTGGAACTGCTGTTTTCATAATTTGACCGCGGTTTTCACCGCCTCTGTGGGTGGTAACCCTAAATCCGCTTCTAATGATGACGTCATTTCTATGTATGACATCACTTACAATCTATATTGTATCAGCGGCACCCCCAGGTGAGGACACATCCGTAAAAGGATATCGTTTTGGGCGATGACATGACTTCCATCAAGGGTCAATGCCCAATCCTCAAATAATGTGTCCATCTAGCCACAGAACTCAGTAGCTGCGAAAGTGATCTCTGACCTAGCGGATTTCTGGGAGTGGAAACCGGATCACGTGTGCATGCACACAATTAATTTGCGGCGGAACTTTTCTTCAATATGGCTGCACCCTGTGAGGTTGACAATACCGCCCCACGGCACCAACTATTATTCAACATGGAAATATTTTTGTATAAATTGAATGCATTGTCTTATGATTACAATTAACTTCATTACACAATAAAATGCGACAGAATCGCTCGATTATCAAAGGCACTATTTCGTAGACGGCTCACTACGTGATTGCCGTACGCTCCTCATGGGAGGCTCTTTGTTCATTCTATGTGAAAGGCTAAGTGCCGCCAATACAGAAATAGCCGAACGTGAGATTGAGCATGTGTGTGCGATGACGTTATGGCATTGCGATAGAGCGATAAGCCGTTACGATATAGCGTTAAGGCGTTCAGACTAGTGAAAAGCGTAACGTCGGGCATTGACACGCTTCACTACGTTTCGTTGATTGTCAGTTCAATACGATATCATGTGATCATTTAGACCATTCAAAGCTTCTGAGCTACACTACTAGGGCGTTCGGATGGTAATACAGGTGTTTGCAGGGCATTACTGTGTTGGATCTATAAAAGCAATCCCGACGTTCACCAGAAGCTACGATATGATGCCACACCAAAATCATATACATGAGTGAGGAGAAGCTGACGCAGACACTGAAAGCGTGCTGGCGGACACTGACAGTCCATTGACTGATACTGCGACCCACCCACTGACAAATGAAAGCACGGCCGCTGATAAGCAAACTACCTTCCAGGGAATGAAACGCACCACTAATAGGGTAGTGGAAAACGATGCCGACGTGCTGACAAGAAGTCGTATGACCCCAAAGACAAATATATACAGACCGCATATTTATAAAACCATGACCCTGTGATTTTGTACCCCACCCAAACCTGAGTGAGGAAGACTACGAATCTACCTTATTTTATCAGATCGACAGTTACGTTACCCGAAATGCCGTCGACGAGCGTTCAATTCGAGATCATGCACGACCAAAGTGGACCCAATATTGTGCATATATGCCCATTTGCCTGGGTGTACGGTCCATTTTTTTCGAAATTTTTAGATTTCCGGCTGTTTTTTTAAGCCTCTGTTTTGCATCCACCCGCCAGTCAGGTGATCAGAAATGACCGACAGTCAAAGGTCAAGGGTCATTTTCGCTTCGATTTCCCAACAAAGAATGCTAAGAGTTTTCGCATTTCTATACTACTGATGGATGAGTTAAAAATGGGCGGGGTGACAATCAGAATCAATGTACCTTTCAGTTTATACCTCCGTCTTTAGGAATTTGCAATTGAGTGCGGGCAGGCCTGATTAGTAGACATAAAATATAACAATTCTTACTTTGGAATGAAATTTCCGAATTACAGTATTTTGAAGTCGGTATCAGAAAGCTGAATTCACAGCGCAATCGAATTGCACCATATCGAGCCTCAACTGATAATCGTGAAATAGAATGAACAGTTGCCCCTTCGTGTTTTTGGCGAGGGAGGTAAATTGACAAACAATGCCGGAGAAGTCTGTGACGGGATAAACAAGTGTCTTTCTTTTGGACATGGAGCCTACTATAAACAAGTTATCCATGTTTCGAGGAAAACCCACCGGTATGTCTGAATCGTGTTTGAATAGTCATATCCCTAATTATATTGCCCAGGTTTTTCAAGATATCATTATATTGTGTGAGAGTTATTGTGTTATATATAGCATATGATGCTCACAGTCCGAATATGTGCTGGTGACAACAACAAAAGCATAAATATGATGTGGACTGTCCGAGAGTCTGTTCAGACTGACAAGGTCCTCAATCGATTCAGGCTTTATATATGCGGTGAAGGCAAATGTACTCGGCTGAGAAGTTGGCAGAATAGCGACGTGAACTCGGCACTCGGATTAGTTCCGCCGGGTATTATTCAACTGGAACTAAAATCTGTGAATATATTTTTTTCGCTACCATTCGTGCATTAAATAAGGTCATGTCAGCTTTAAGCATAAATTTGCTTTGTTCGCGCTCATATTCTCAGAAGGCACAGAGAACACTGTGGTTTGCATAAGCCGGATGGGATATCCAAGACCTTGAGGCGACACAACGTACTGTACGACTGGATTCAGATTCACTGAACGGATATACATCACTGCATCCTGGATGCTCATCAAACCCAAGAGAACACTTAATTAAGTGACAGCTACCTATAATACACAGCTTAATACACGCAAAAAATTATACGGCTTCCTCCTGTGACAGCTGTTACTTTCGGTTCGTATTTTTCGTCTCCTGAAAATTCTTTTGCATACAGAATGGGACATATTTTTAACCAATGATAAATGCTATAAATCTGCATCGAACTATTCTACTCTTCCAAGAAAGGACCATTGTGCGTGCATTGATGATCAGTTTGGCAACTTCAAATCGGAAATAGTCCATTTATCGTGATTCCTCATACAAAATGAAGGAGATTAAAAGTACGAACCGAAAAATTAAGTCCGGATTCACGCACCAATGTATCTGTCGATGTGCCGGAGCAAACCCTTTGTCTAAAAATTAAATCGGGAAAGGCGGATGGAGTGTGAACAATTTTCACGACCTCCAAACAGGGCTATCTCCCCTTCTGTCAGTCGAGCGACCCTGCCGTCATTCACTTTACATATAGCCCTGTACAAAAACATCACAAACCGGGAATCTTACCAGCCGAACAGTCATTATCAGCATACTAAATACTGAGATATTTAATGTGAATGTGCGTGAGCATTAATTGATTCCAAAAACAACGCTGGTGATTCTTTTCAAACATACGACTGTTAGTTTGATGTAGTGTTGTTGTTGTTGTTGTTGTTGTTGTTGTTGTAAAGAGATTAACAGATATTCACTTAGCGGTAGTCACAGATTATTTGCTTTCTTTTGTCTGTCGAATCCCCAAATGCGATACAGAGGAGTTCGGATAATCTCGCACTTTTAATTCCCGTCATAGGCTACATTGGCTTGGTGAAGACCAATTGTACGGAGAATGTCAGGGCGGTTTTTTCGCCCTGTAGAAGTGAACGAGGGCAGGGTCGATCGACTGGCAGAAGGGGAGATAACCCTGTTAGAAGGTTGCGATTTTCGACCATTAAAGAGCAATATCTCGTCAACCAGATGGAATATTCAAATACATCCAGAACCATT
>JAVTVY010050615.1:0-26900 GCA_036873755.1 Hanleya hanleyi | reverse complement strand
ACGTGTTGGTCGAGTCACTGATGAGTTCGTCGCTGAGAAAAATATCCACCTGTTGAAACATCGAGTGCAGCCAGAGATTCATCGGGCCCACCGTTGCAGCCTGGATGATTCTGGAGCCATCCCCATTGACGACCTTGGCTTTCACATACAAGTACGTATGGGCTAAATCCACATAGGCCGTATCCGCATTACTGATGGTGAAACTCGATGGGCCCTGTTTCGTTGATGCTGGAGAGCGGGAGATGCTCCACCCATAATCCTTGTTCGGCACTGGTCTGTGTGGGCGGCACGGTCCACAAATCAAATTCACTGTTGGTGGAGGGACAGGACTCTGCGTGGATTAAGGACATGGTTAAGAAAAGATATCCTGCGTCTTCGATGTGCGTCGTCGCTGGGTCGGTCGTCGACTGGTGCGTGGTCTCGGTGGGGCAGCTCTTTTATTCCCTACGGTGCGTTGTGCTTTGGCCACCAAGACGTCTCCCACTTCTTTGGCCCGACGTTTCAAGGCTTCTTTGGGTACCGTACCCCCCAAGACATCACCGGCGACTTGCAGTCCACTGCGTACCCCTTGTTTGCCGATTGCTTCCACCCTACGCGTCACCAAGGGCAGGAACGTTTTGACGATGCTCCCGAGTATGTTCCCCAGCCCATGTCCTCGTTGCATGCGTGCACCACTGAAGACCGGAAGGCCACCGCCGGCCTGTTGGGCATAATAGTCCATATAGCTTCGTGCATCGCACTCGTAAGGGACCTTCATTATACAAAGTGGGGAGCACGTGCTTGTCGAAAATGAATTGTCAGCACCACTTTTCCTCGTTCGAATGCCACCGGTCGTCCCGTGTCATCTCTTATATCCACCGTGATAGTGTTGATGTCGGTTTGTCGTACGGGTAGGTAGTGAAACTGTGGGTGACTTGATCTCCATACGTCTTTTTAATGGGCACCACCCGTAACAGAGGTGTGTTGATATCGCCCACGATGTGGTTGTCGACCACGTCCGAGTAGACATAGAGTCCGTACATACCTGACTTCATATCCATCGGGGTCTGACACACACACCCCAGCCGGGGGCGCCACTGTGGATGTGTTTACATTATTTTTGCATGTACACGTGGTGGGTCTCTCCGGGAAAGATGCCGGTCCATAGTCGAAGGTGGTCGGGGGTGGCTTGCTTGAGATCGAAGAGCATATACCCGTGCTGAGGGGTTGTGGCATCTTTAAAGGCTTCCAACGCAAACGGTGTGCGGCCGGGATACATCTGTCTCGCCAGGTGCAGCAGTTGAGTGGTATCTCTCGGGTTTTTGAAGACCACCAGGTAGTGGGCATTTAAGCTGATGTTCCGATGTTCTTTGTTTTTACTGAACAGATTCTGCACAATGTAGATGATGCTGAGCCGTCGATGATGGCTGCCTTTGGTAAAGTGTTGGGTGACCCGCGCATCCGTCTCCGCCATGAGTTCATCCAGAACCACCAAGGTGTCGGGTTCCAAATCGGCCAGGTTGGGTAGGCCTTCCACGAACGTGATCTGGGGCATTGCTGCATACGATGCCTCCCATTCTCCGTAACACCACACGACTCTGGCAATGGGTGGGGTGATCATGCTGTCGGCGTGTTGAAGGAGCTTCCCGACGAAGTGCGTTTTGCCGGAGCCCGTCGGCCCTGCGATGAAGCAAGTGAAGGGATGCTGCCACCGAGGGTCCATGGTTCGAGCTGTATGCGCTGTCGTGGTAACCCGCTCTTGTAAATTTGGTACGAGTGAACTGGAGTGGTGGTGGTTGGTACATCGTCGGTCGCCGTTGTCTGTTCACTGCGAGTGATGATGGTGGTGGGTACAACGTCGGTCGTCGTTGTCTGTTCACTGTGAGGGATGAAATCCGGTGGGTTTTCAGACGTAGTGGGTGTACTTGGTGTAGGTTTGGAGCTTGGTGTGGAGCTCGATGGGGCTTGTACACGGGGTGTGGTGGTGACTGGGCTCGATACGGGGTTGACTGGTGCTATCTGTTGACCGGTTTCACTGATGGCTGGTGTTCTCAGTTGGTTGAGTAACGTGCTGACATAGGCTACGTCGTAAAACACACCTCCGTACAACACACTCAGCAGGGTTAGCAGTATCACCACAAAGCCCACTTGCGCTTTGCGCGTTTTGGGAGACGCTGTGTTCAGAGGCAGCTGCTGCTTGTCCATAGCACTGTGGTCGGACGTGGAATGAAGGATGACGGTAGTGGTGTCTGGCTTTATAGTCGTTTCACCTGGTTGGCAGCGACCCAGGAATTGAAGGATCTGGGCCAGCCTTGCCATTTGACGAAATGAAACAGTTTGCCACGTCGACGTTCCGTTTTCAAAATCTGCTCCACCGTGTAGTAGACGTGCTGTGTTTTTACGACAGGCTGTAATTCCGTCTGGTAAAACGTGCCTAGCAACGGTTCCCCTTGAAGATCTTCCAGTTCATAGACTCGCTGCTGTCGGGGTAGGCGCCGTTTAATCAGGAAGTGCTCATCGCTCCAGTTGGGCAAGTAACTTTTCTCAAATTGGCCTTTGACTTTACTGATCCGTACAGGGTCCCCGACCTTATACACCGCCTTCGTCTTTCGCTGCGATTGGCTGGGGTACAAGACACGCCGGACTTGGGCTTCATTGCGTTGGGTCACAGTAATGGGGGCTCTCTCTATACTCCGGTGATAGGCTCGATTGTAACCACTCACAAGTTTCGGGAGAACATCGATGTACCGCCTTGTATTCTTATAGGTGAAATATTTATACATGCGGCCTTTGAATGTCCTGTTGAACCTTTCCACCACGGAAGCCTTGGTCTCGTTGTACGTATGGAAGAAAAACACCTTCTGGGCTTTCAGAAACTGTTGGAACGGTCTGTTGAGGAATTCCGTGCCTTCGTTGGTTTGCAAATACAAAGGTTTGCGCCCGGTCTTGAAGATGTCTTTGAACGCTGCTATGAGATTCGCCCCCGTTTTCGTCCGGATGGGTACCACCCACGCATACTTCGATAGGATATCGATGCACGCCAAGATATACCGATTCCCCTCGTTGTGTTTGGCAAAGGCGCTCATATCGACCAAATCCGCTTGCCACTGGGCATCTATTCCTCCCACGATGACCCGGTTCCGTAGAAAATGGCGACGGACAGATCGATGTAAGGTATAGGTGTCTTGTTTTCTTAACCAATCTCGGACTTGGGCACGTTGTATCCCCTGGGTTTGGCCGCTCGATAGAGAGCCGACAATGCACTATAGGCCGCCGGACTGTCGGGACTGTAGTATAAGTTATCCAACACCTTCTCCCAGCGCTTCATGGCGACAAATGATGATGGACCCTGGCTCTATCGTTTATTTATAACGGGTATATCTTGGGCCGGAGTTTCTTTCTGATTTTCTTCGTTGGCTTCCACAGTGTCCATGGTAAATGACCAGTCCAACTCGTCTGATGACCGCTTGATAAGCACTTAATCCACATCTACCACGGCATCTTCCAATGCAGACCATAGATCAGGGTGAAGGGTAAAATGCACTGTATCCCCATCTAGCCGAGCCAATTGAGCAAAGAAAGGGCCGCGTCGGATGTACACATCGTGACACAAGTGATGAGGTCGCCGTCCAGTTCACCAGACAACACCCGTTTGAATTTGGTCCAGCCCTCCCGGGACAGACGAATGTGGGCCGGGCACGGTTGTGTAGGGTCCGCATCACAGATGTCTCCCACCTCCTCCATGATATCGATCTTATTTGCATAAACGTGCAGGAAAACCTCGGGGGTCAAGATGAGATACGCCAGTATTATATGCTCCGTCATGGTCAGTACGTGAATGCTACCAGATTTGACTGTCTCTCGTATTTATAGGGAGAACCCCGTGAGATCAAAGGATCGGGTGGTCAAAGTCTAGATGGGTAATCAATGGCATCGTCGTCTGGTTCATTGCTAGACATTTGTTCATTGGGTTCTGCCGCCGCTTCTCTCAGGGCACGAGCCCACTCCAACTCGTCTGATGACCGCTCGTCCGGTGTAAACAGCTGGTCCACAATTGAACATCAAAGGGACAGGCTATGATATTGGCTGCAGCCTAGGATATCTTATTTATAAGTAGATGTACTTATATCTAATTGATGTGATAACTCTGAAGTACGATTGTAAATGACAACAGTAATTGTTGAAAATTGGAATAGGCCTTTACTAAATCATTATGGCAGTGAGCTGAAATATGTTCAGGTACGTGATCTTATTGTTTGATTCGCCACATCTGTGACATGCGAGTGTCTTTCACCGCTGTCATAGTTTCGCTTCGGAACCCAGTTGCAGTTTTGATTAACCAGTATCACTCGCGCACACATCGATTGCGCAGCTTCCTTTGGGCATATCCGGTTTACATGTACACTTTATTTAAGTTTGTTCGTGTACTTTATATTTACGTTAAATTTAACGTCTTAACTTCCTATCGTTATTTATGTTAAAAAAATATTTATAAAAAAAAAAAAATAACTTTATATATAGGCCCTATTTATTTCGTTTTATATATATTTACAAAGGTTTTAACTATATATTTGTGTTTGACAATATTTTCACAAACGGCGACTTTATATTTTGGTTTTAACTCTATATATTTATCGTTGACAATATTGTCACAAACGGCGCCTCATATGTATCGCAGATGGTTTTTAGTCCAGCCATTCTAAGGTTTGACATCAAATTAATTACAACAGATGGTTTTCGCAACTGTTTTATATCCAGGAATATTTATTATTTAGCATACCAATGGTCTTAGTGAATCGTGCTGGAGAAGCCTCCCTAAAAGTGCGAAAATATATTAAGGGCCATCACATGTCATAAAAGTCATCAAAACATCTAACAAAACGAAGGTAAGAACAAGATCTGATGGTTATCAGTGAATTTGAGGGCGTCCAATTAAGGTAACTTGAGGTACCATTGAACAATAATAAATCTACAACAGTAGATAGAAAAGCCAAAGTTCAGAAACAGTGGAGAAGATTGGAGCTAGACAGAATGTTGCGAATGTATAAAGATAAAAAAGTGGTGAAATTGGGTCACAAAATGTAGCCAAAATGTTACGATATGAAAACGTTGAAATTGCTAGTCAATAACAGATCTGGAAAAGTAGATAGCAAAACGAAATTTCAAAGCCATTGGATTGAGCGGAGCCAGGTGAAAGATATCGAATTGCTCGACCAAAACTTGATGGAAATATGCCACAAAACAGGCTAAAATATTACCGCATTTATTTTTGTCTTTTCTGATGTTCAGGTCTCTTCAACTACATACAGCGGTTTCTTCGATTTCAATTAATTATTACTATAATAAAGCCTACAATTGGCATCAAGAAAATGTTCCCACTAGTATTCAAATATTGGCAATGATTCAATATCTCTTCAATATTAGTTTTTAGTCCTCCTTTCCACAGATTAAACCTTCAAGGACAGTTTTTCCTACTACAATTGTATGCTCATCGCACATGTTCTGATGTAAGGACTAGGACCATTATGGGACTTTTAAACATACTTTTGTACCTAAGATGTGGGAATATTTACTGTATCATTCATACTGGCATACCTAACATTGAGATTTTAATATCTTATCGTTGGATATGGTAAGCATATTCAGATGCTCTTGTCATTTTAGTTGCTTATGTGGAAACTGAATAGCGAACACATGTACAAAAGAGCGTATTTCGTATACACGTTACCCTTTATGAATCGGGGCATACTGGAAATATTGTTTGATTTATAGATGTCACTTCAACTCACTAAATTCAACGTCAATACTGGTAGATATCATGTATCATTACGGGATTTCGTTACCCTTCGCTTACCGGAAGTAACCACCGACATTGAAAGACAAATGAGCATTCATATCAATTGAGAATTAATAATGAAGTAAATATACGCATCAAAACTCTTATCAACAGCTAAAAGTTCACAAATCTGAAGGAAAAACTCAAATTTACACTGAATTTTCAGCATACCTAGACTTTGGATTTGAGGTTTTCTGCCATCCTTTAACCCTATCTGACCTGGGCTCTTTGGGACGTATCCTGGCCTGGGGGGACCGAAATGCCCCCACCCCCTAATTATTTTTCTTACCCCTTGAGCTAGGGGGATGAAACTTACCACACCATATCCTTGGGTCAAGCTCTACCAGAAAATGTAAAAAAAAATCCAAAGATGGCCGATTCGATGACGTCACAGTGACGTCATTTTCAAAAACCGCATTTTGGGTCGATTTTTCGGTCAGATTTTCCGAATTTTTTGTTTATGCAATTTCTCCGCAAAATCTGCATGACAAATTAGTAAATATTAATGTGATATGTAATAAAATAGTTTTTGTCCACTTTTCATCACGGAAAAGCAGAAATTTTGAAGAAATATGACGAAAAAATCACTTTTCTGGTACCCCACGTGATCGCGATCTTGAATTTACTCATGATTCTCTGCCCGGGGTCATGCAAATAGGCTCAAAATGACCCCAATATGATAAACTATTAATTCAAGGAGTTTCAGCTCTCCATTTTTTGTCGTTCCGGAGATAGCGCAGAAAGTTTGGTAGTCAGGGTTAACATGCGATTTCGGCACCAATCTCTAATGCCAGAAATCGGCATGATGAAGGGCCACTTTCTGTATCAGTAATACATGCGGTAAAATATATTAGATTATCTCATTCATACGAAAATGAGTTATATGAAAACAACATTATCAAAATATACGATTAATTGGATATGCTCTATTCCCAAGTAGTACTTCAATAAAACACAGTTATTTAGGGGGGCTTTACCGTCAACTGTTTTGTGCGTGAAAGATAGATAAATCCCTTAAAATATTTGTCCATCCATCTGTCATTCTACTGTCATTCCACTTTTCCAATTTGTCACTTGTATTTTTGTGGTACGCGCATCCTTAAAAAGATCGTGAACAGAGATTACTGATACGGTAATTTTATACTTCCCGGCATTTCATAATATGAGCATAATACTAACGTCACAGGACCTACGAAGTAGGGTAGGCATTAGGACTCCGACGCGAACTGAACTCTTGGAAATTCCCACCCCCCAGTTAAAATCCTGCCTATATTAAGATGGGCACTGCCCAAGTCAGAATCACCAGTGATTTTCAACAAAAATCACCAGAAATTTTCATCAAAAGTAGGTCATCTCAGAACTTGCTGGTAACAGTCCCCTAATGCACCTTCATGCAAAAAACTCAAGGTTCTAATGTCAACGATTCTCCTTATTTTGCCGACGAAAGGACTCGGATGGACTCACTCACTGACTGACTGACTGACTGACTGACTACCAGACAATTTGCAGATGGTAACCTACTTCCTAGGAATATGGTGAATGAACCTTGTCGATGAAATCCCAGACTTTTGTCTAGGTATCCGCTATGTATCATGTGTATCGTCACGTTAATTCGCACGTCTATTGCTGCTGACTGCGGACACAAAGCTTAATGTGTATAGGCATTAGCTCGCCTCAATATGATGGAGACATGACAAGTACTATCGAATCGATGTAATTTAAGATTCTTAAAAACTGTCTCCCATATATTCATCCATAAACACACAAAGCGGAAGATGTTCACATTGTTCCCTAAACGAGAGTATATCTCCCGGCATATAGGGTTACCACCTGTGACCATGTTATCATTGTGAGCAAATCATGTACGTATATTATTCTTAAATCGTTGAGGAATATCGGGGCATATAATCGAGCCGGTATCTCTATATGCACCAGTGCTGACAGTACATCTACATCATCGCAGGGATAACCATAGAGACTTTAAGCGTCAAGAGATAATAAAAAAAAAGAGATTATCTGGGTACAACAACGAGTCTTTTCAGTGATATTATGGAAACTTTCATTTCAAGTTTTTTTAAGGGAATACATTGAATGATCAAAAAGTATTATTAAACAAGCGATATTCGACCTACTGTTCTTCATTTTGATCAGCTCTTGCCCGGGTTAAATATACTATATATGTGCTATTTCGTAGGGACTGATATGACAACAAACAATGAGGGATATAAATATGTGTGTTCGTATTCGGTTGTATCTTGTTGGAGGATTTAATTCAGTTTTATAGAAACAACTTTTCGTTATGAGATATCTTCAAATTGTAATGCACCTGAATGCTCAATTCAAATTTTCTTAAGGAAATCCGGTATTTTCATTGGCTGTGGAGAAATTTGCATGAAAATTCAGCTAATCATAGAGTTTTTGTAAAGGATGTTCCGAGTTCTCGCGGAGTATTGGCACCAAACTAGGCATGCTAAATAACTGCAACCTGTGAGATTACCTTCCTCTGTGCACAACGGGGAACTTGCACGATTCCAACTATCCAATGCGATTCTGGGATTAGTACATCCCATTTGTCGATTCTTGAAAAGAACATGGTGAAGGATATTCCACATCCCACATAACTGAAGGGTCCTTACTGAGGGACAAAAATATTCTACATGAAGAGGATAGTCTCATCAGAATATATTTGCCTTACTTAAAGTGCCACGTGAAACCCAATTGTCGTACTCGTGGTTGTGGTCTGTGTGTATCTGAACAATTCTATATGCATCCTCTTTGAAGGTTTTTGTCATGAGATACCCCTACCTACGAGAATGAGTCAAGTAGCTCAGTTACATTGTTGTATTGAGAGAACAAAGAAGCGCCTCTCTGTTCACCGACCCGTGACTGCAGCTGGTCAGCTACTGGGTTGTATAATTTCACTTTGCCCTATCTATTAACCTAGGAGAGTATTTTGAACTGGTGATAACTGACATAATTTTACACATATATGCTATATTTTCCCAGTATTCAAAGAAACTGTCATTATGCTTAGAATAATGTATAATTTGACAAACATTACATGAAAATATTCTCCTGGGCTACTAGATAGGATAAAGTGAAAGTATACAGCCCAGTAGCTGATCAGCTGAAGTCACGGGTCAGTGAACAGACAGGCTCTTCTTTGTTCTCTCAATGATATGCACTCGAGCCATTGGAATTCCAGATGAGGCAGACCGTCATGAGAGTTATGCTTGCTCCTGGGGCTAAAGCCGACTGTTTCTCTGCACTATGAAGTACATGTAGGTATTATTCACGGAAGGAATCAGATTTCATAGTTTGCAACATAAACCTGGTATACTTCCTCATAACATTTCAGTGTTTTATTAGAGATTTATCCAAACTGTGATTTCAAAATTAGCGCATGCTTTTCCACCCCTTGAGCCAGCAGAACTGCAATGGTCGCTTTCAGAACTCTGAAGATGGAATATCTTCACAAGTTCAAGGTTTCGATCTTAGCCAAAGGCGAAAACTCGACCCTCTTGCACAGCGGATCGCATTTCGCCCAAGTTCCGCCGAGTGGTCGCGTAAAACCAGTGATCTGATTGGTCAATATACACAGGATGCTGCTTTGCTGATTGACTGAAAATTACACTTGCATTTTTCATGAATACGATTTATTCCTATTAGTTTCAGGAGTATCTGAGATGAAGATACCCATGGTGTTAGCGAGGATGGAGAGGGGGTTGTGTTTCAATCGGCCTTTTTCATATATCATCCTCAGACGGAGTGCGCAGTACCGCGTGACCCGGTCGGAGCCTCGTCATGCAGCAAGTTTCTGGGTGGTGGTTGAATTTCTTTTCTCCATACGTATGCTCCAGCGTGGAGCAATATCTCTAACTAGCGATATCTGACATATTTTTAACTTACAGTTGCCAACATATTCGTTAGAATAAGCATAATGGTTCTGTCTTTAAAAAGAAGGGTAAATTGATGCATATCTATCAAATTTTTACCAGTTAGCACTAATTCAAATCATGCCTCCACGATGTAGCATAGGAGAAACGAAAGTCGACTATACCCAGAAATAGACCATTTGCCGATGTAGCGATTATCAGCGATCGCCACGCACTAGCACACACAGTCGGGCGAAGACGAAGGCCGTAAACCGGGCATTTTCTCCATAAAGGCCCAGGTTAACCAACAGGAGAAATGGGCAATAATGGTGATTATACGAAAACGGAAGGAAATGTATCAAATAAAATTGTCATATACCGAACCTAGTATTTGTTCACATTACCTCACCGACTATTGGATATTTCTATCCAGCCGTTTTCGAATAAACAACAGTTTTGCTCATTTCTCTTGTTGGTTAACCTTGGTCCTTAGGAGGACATGACCGGTGTAATGCCTGCGTCTTCGCCCGACTGTGCGCTAGTGCGTGACGAGCTGGCACATCGTATAATTTCCGAAAAGGCTTCAACCGAGTCACACCTCACTCCGCACTATCTGAGGCGGATATCGGAAAAGACCGATTTTTCTTGTCATATCCTACACAAAACTGTTCTATCTTCACGATTGGAAAGAATACTAATTTTATATTCCCTTTTGTCTGGAAAATAATATGCACTATACCTAACTGCCAAAGTGTACATCTGGACGCAAATCTGGGAAACTGTTTAAAGCGACATCTTTCCCACATTAACATACTAGAGAATTCAATATTGTTGTTTGAGCATAGCATCAAAGTGACAACGCGTTGCACAACTTAGTCTCATCTTTTATATTTTCGACAGACTGAAAGTAATAATTCTCGTGAAGTGATAATTCTATCATTATTCCCCCACTTTTCTGAGAATCTAATAGTTCAGGCTTCTATATTACAGATGCTATCGGGCTATGGGGAAAATTCGCTTCTTTCAACTCGTATAGTCTGATGTTTTATTTCATGATATTATCGGATCTAATTGTCATTGTGACGCAGATATAAAGGCTCACTCCTACCGTGTAAAATACGCATTTCCTCGCAAATTCGCCGACGGGGACATAGTATATAGCTCACAATAAACGAACCCCTCTTTATCTTTCTAATAATAGTTCAATAATGTCGTCAAAGATGACTTGACAATTACGGAGACATTTTCAGGTTTAGCGGCATTTCATCATCCGCGCTGTGCATCGGATTTCGCGACGTGTGTGCTTTTATGGTTTCCTGACACCTATACACTATACGCCGTGATTTCCTGTAAGACGATCCTCATTCTCGCCGATGAGGTAGAATCACTTTTCGGTAAACACAAAAATTAATACCCTGAGTTTCCGCCTAGACTCTCTAGAGAACCTGACGGCCTCGCGGGAGAATTAATAAAGCTCTTCATGATCCTAAGGATAACCAACTTTACACGACTTTAGAATCAGGAATAAAACTTGTATTTGTGTTGCTAGTATATTCGTGGTCAGAGAATATATGTCCAATATATTGCTCAACGTCGAATAAATACAAGAATCTAGTCTGTCATTCAACATTCAGCAGTCGTCCATTAACGATTTTCCGCGTCCATGATTTAAATTGGAGCGATATGCAAGAGGTGGGAAAACATGACGACGTCTGGCGACTAGAAAGCAACCACAGGACTCCACAGGAAAGCTTCTCTCGGCACCTCACATTCAGATCCGAGAATACGGTGGATTCTCGAACGTGACCTTAGTATCTCAGCCGCGCATTTATTGCAGCTGTTCATGTGTAAACTATGAAGTATCCACACGGCCCTGGCACCGACTTAAGCGGAATTAGATACAGAAGCTCGAGAGCTGTGATAGAAGATCAGTCCAAACAAATAACTCATCTGATGTTAATGGATGAGCATCGAGAACGTCCGATGGACCAAACGCCTCAACATGGGGTAAACGTGGTAAAGACCAAATAAAAAAATACAGTATGCATTAGCATAGGCTGGTTTCCTGCCAGGGAGAAACGTATTTCAATGATGCCGGGAAGACATCATGATGTTCCAAAAATTGCCAGCCCGTATCGCTGATCAGTATTCTTAATTCGTATGATTTTCGTTGTACAGTCGTTATCTAGAGAATGATGTATCTCAGTCGCGCTTGATTGTGACTGTCCATATGAACACCATCAGGATCTTGAAGTACATGTGTTCGTACAGCCCCTAGCCCCGGGTTAAGCTGAATTAGACACAAGTTAAGAAACGTAAAGCCAAAGAGTCTTGCTGGCTACGCTCGTATTTTGCTATCAGCATGCGATATGTATCGCCAAATTGAGTGGATGCTCTTGGTGTTATAGCCCTGTCTTACAAGTTTCTACAATATTTTTCATGACGTTGATTAAACTCGTCACATTATACACAGGGTCTAGCAAATGCTACTAGACGAGATATGTATACGTCATATGCAAGTCCCACTGGATATTACTGTCCAGGATATTGTAATCATCTCTCTTGTCGATGAGAAAGAAGGCCCGCTTCATATTTATAGAGATAAATGTACAAATATGATGTGCCGTCAGGGCTATCTGTAGCAGCACGTATAATCATCAGAAGTAAATGAACTAGAAGTGTGTATCATTAGATTATCACTGGCGAGACGGCACTGGCACTCGTCAAACAGCCTACACAACTAGACTCTTGCACAGTACCTCACACGTAAGCCGAAAATCAAAGACATCAAGCGTGGGATCATGGATGTGACTAATAATGTACGTGTCATAGACTGAGTAGTCAAATTCCAGCATCAGCTCGTCTTCTGTGATGCAACTCGCGAATTTTGTTTTGAATCTGCACAAACACGACACATAGCAATCTTATTGCGCAGCTACATTACATCATGTGTTATAAGCAGGGAGGCGGTGGCCAAGGTCGGATACAAATCACAGGGATCACTTTTGGTTCTTGTTATGTTTTTTTAAGAAATATGCAGTGAGCATATTTCTCTACGGGGCCATATCACTTCTTGTCAGTACGCCGGCGTCGTTTTCCACCACCCTTTTAATGTTGCGTTTAATTCTAGCTCTACACTCTGAGACACATTCAGGAAAAAACCCTGAATAGATCAGGCTGCACATCCACAACTCAATTTCAGGGATTTTACCTGAAATCCCGGGTAATTTCCTGAAATTCAGGTATATCATCCATGAATTAAAGCTAAATTACCTGAATTTTAGGAGATTCTACGTACCTGAATAGGGTCGGGAACTTACTAATCAGCGTGGTAAATTTGCCTGAATTTCATAAAAGATCCTCTCATTCAGGGATCTTTTTTTCTGAAATTCAGGAAATTATCCCTGAATTTCAGGTAAAATCCCTGAAATTGAATTGTGGATGTGCAGTCTGATCTATTCAGGATTATTTCCTGAATATTTGTGAGAGTATAGTGTAATGTAAGGATGCAGACTTTTTAGTTCTTTGCTTCTGATATCATATATGGAACATTGTCCCCCTAACAATTCTATCATTTTAACAGTAGATCACTCAGAAACCTTCAAATTTACACTTTCCTAGCCAATATGTTTGAGGCTGATTTAAGTTTTAAACAAGGAACGTTTTCAAGAATGACGGACCACAGAGATTTTATGGGGATTGTGAGAGCGATATTTTGCATTAACCTACTCTTTCAATTAAGTATGAGCATGCTTGGCATACTGCTCGGTTCCTTCTGGGAGATTGTCCAATTGTAAAACATCCTTTGTATTTAACTGCGGTCCAGCTGATATTTATAAAGACATAATTCCATCCATAAATTTCATGGTATACCATCGCTACACATCGATGCCCAAGTCAAGTCTCTTCAAGCGTTGGTGACTTGGGAGCTCCTAATGTAGAATGATAAATCTTGCTTGGTTGTGTGAGCGTATACAGATCATGGAAACTTGTTGTTCGATGTAATTAAAGGAACAATATAGGGATAGGGTCAACCATGCACGGTGATATTCAACTATTGAGTTACATATCAGATACGATGGATGAGTGCAAGCTGTTGCTTCCTATCCCATGTCAGAGATCAAAAGGATATACCCTTCAACATCAATCTTATCTTGCTTCATTATGATGATCTGATGACATTCACGTGGAATATAAACATATGTGTCTTTTTCATTTAATCACTGCATATAGGCCTGATGGCTCATTCTAACCCTACCTGGCCTGGGGGAGCCCTACTAAACTTTCTGCGCTATCTCCGGAACGACGAAAAATGGAGTGCTGAAACTCAGCGACTTCATAGCTTATCATATTGGGGTCATTTTGAGCCCATTTGCATAACCCCCTGAGCAGAGGATCATGGGTAAATTCGCGGCCACGTGGGGTACCACAAAAGTGATGTTTTGTCATATTTCTATAAAATTTCTGCTTTTCCGCGATGAAAACTCGGCAAAAACTATTCTATTTCACATCACATTAATATTTACTAATTTATCATGCAGTTTTTGCGGAGAAATTGCATAAATAAAAAATTCGGAAAATCCGACCAAAAATCGACCAAAAAATGCGGTTTTTGAAAATGACGTCACTTTGACGTCATCAAAGCGGCCATCTTGGATTTTTTTACATTTTCTGGTAGAGCTTGACCCAAGGGTATAGTGTGGTAAGTTTCAGCCCCCTAGCTCAAGGGGTAAGAAAAATAATTGGGGGGGCATTTCGCCCCCCCCACCCCCCCTCCCAGCCCTGGACAGATCCCAAAAAGCCCAGGCAAGATAGGGTTAAAGCTTTGATAACGGTTGTACATGGTCGGGTGGGCTGACGTGCTGACTGATTGTTACTCTCAATAGCCAGACGTCTATGACGAGGTAGCGGGAGGCTGGCAGAGGGGGGACGATTTTATCATTAATTTCTTGACACCCCTCTCGTATTCCAGCTTTCCATCTTGCAAAATTGAAGCTCCTCATTGAAAATAGAAAGATGGAAAGCTCAACATAACTCCCGTATTCTAGCTGTCCATCTCGCAAACTCGAAAGTAGCAAAAAAGGAATGCGTTGAAAACAGACTGACAGCTTGATTTCCTAGATTAGGAATTGTTTTCCTCTGGCAATTATTAATATCTACCTGACATTTTAGCGTGACATTTAAATTCACGATAGCATTTCCTAATGTCAACTTATTGAACACCTAGATCCCTATAGATAAAAATATCAAAATATAAATCTGTATTCCACCAAGCGATCTACTCTCCAACACATGCATGAAATATCCCTCAAAGTAAAAGAATGGAACTTATCCCACTCAAGTGCTGGGTGAACATTATTAAATCTTCCTTCAGTTAACAACGGCCTTCTTAATAAACTGTACTCTTTACTCTCAGTGGCAAATAGCCTTCTTCTTAAGCGCTGTTCTTAAATCTACCTTCAGTTTGTAGCAGTCTTTATATGGAGCGGCTTTGTAAAATCTTATTTCCGTTTGCAGCGGTCTTGTTATTAAGCGGTATTCAAAAACCATTACTTTCAGTTGGCTTATTGTGCGTCTTCTTAAATTTCACCTTCGTTTGACATCGGCCTTCTTATTCAGCGGTGTTCTTAAACGTTTGCAGCAGCTTTCTTATTGAGCGGTGTTGTAATATCTACCTTCAGATGGCAGCGGCCTTTCTATTGAGCAGTCTTCTTAAATCTACTTTCAGTTTACAGCGACCTTCATATCGAGTGGCTGTTCAAAATCTTCCTTCAGTTTACAGTAGTCTCCTTGTTGAGCGGTGTTCTTAAATCTTCACATTCAGTTGTCAACGGTCTTTTTATTGGGCGATATTATGAAGCCTTCCTTCAGTTTGTAGCAATCTTCTCACTGAGCGGACTCCCTAAAACCAACAAATTCTTAATTTCCTAAATCTCCACGTGGCCTGCAGCTGCAGCGGTTGTGTTATTCAGCGGTCTTTTTAAAAAAAATCACATCCATTCAGCAGCGGCCTTCAGCGGTGTTCTTAAATTTCTACGTCCAGTTTGTAAAATCTCCTTATAAAGTCTACATTGAAATGCTGATATTGCCAGGTCCTTCCCCTAGTAACCGAAGTGTATTTTGTTATTTATACTCGTACATTCAAACATTCTGATCTAAAAATCTTTATTTATATTTGTCGACCTCAAATATTTATGTTTTTTCACATTCTGATATTTGCAGTGGAGTTGGTAGCTTCGGCCAGCATGGCCGGGATGGGTGTGAGTTTCCTACAGTCTTGTCTGACTCACCGGATGGGTCACACGATCACCTATGGAGTGACTTTGGTGGCAGGAGTGGGATCAGTCCTTCTCGTCTGTTTAGCGACGCACCAACACGATTTTTTCAGTGAAAAACCTCTACTAGTTGCCTTATTCCAGTTTTTGATGTGTAAGTAATGGCTTGGTTCTATAGACTTACTCGGTCAATGCATGGGCAAATCTGGAAACTATAAGTGGTAACTGTTTGTTTTTTTAGTCTCATCAACGAGCCAATGGAATTTGCAAGTTTTCGTTTTTTACCAAAATTTCAAGCATTCAGCAGTTGACAGATATTGGGAGATGCATGATGCGCATTGTACGTTCTCTTCGCACCAGATTGTATACCATTTGGAGTTAAAAACGCGGGGCGCAGCTGTGGTGTCGACCAATCAACATCGGTGGATACCAAACGGAGCGGAGTGGAATAATGATAGATAAACAGGGCGTTATAACCGGCGCTCTTTTCAAATAAATGAACATTTAAATTTTCATTCTTGTATAAGATGTACACAATACATTTTTTCCAAACGAATCAGAGTGATCTCCGGATATCACATCTTCACAAGTCCAGGTGAATCCTAAATCCTCACAGACGGTTTACCTGGACATTTTTGGCAATTCGAATGAGTTCTTGAGTCGATGCCTCTATTATACAATCTGATATATTTCTTTCCCAGCGCTCGTTTGAATTAGCATGTCGGTATCCCAAGCTTGCTGTTTTTGCTTCCGATGTCGATTTCAGCCTGACATCAAAGTAATTTGTCCAACGATGAAATTCAAACTTCTCACATTTCATACCTCGCAGCGGATTGGCGTAATCAGCTAGATTAGCGCGTTCAATGTTTGGTTTGATTTAGAGAAAAACCAGTGTATCGATCCTGACAGATCGATCGATACACTGGCTCGCGAGGATGAGGATATCACGGCTAAACAGGACGTTGTAACACGTGATCTTTTCGAATAGTTGAGCATCTGTTTCTTTTTATCTATAAGATATACATGATACATTTTCCGTCTCTATCGTATACAGATAAATGCTTCCTGTATCGATCAAAATTGATTAAGCCTGAATGCGCATGCGCACCCCATATTTCGGACCAAATCAGTCAGACAGTGTTTCACCGATAGTTTGTTTGTATACAAACTCGAACAATGGCCGAAGATTATGGAGTTTATGATGTTAAAAACTCTGGCAATGGGAGAACGAAGCAGTCGTTTCTATCAATGTCTTTGGGATTAAAACTGTTCTTATCGTACAAATGAAATTATTATTAAAATGTAATCGTACAAATGAAAATCGTAAAAAAAATCGTGTGGGTTTTGACAGATTCCTTTCCCCCTTGGCAAAGTTTTCAAAGTCATCGATAAGCAATTAAACTTTATTCACTATTTGCGTGTTTAAATATATTCCTCTTTCTGTTTTTCAGCTGCCACATTTAGGATGTCTTTATGGACTATATCAGGTATTGCTGTTACTAACTTCTCTCCGAAACATACGGGGAAAATAACTTCTGCCTATTTGGCCTTCATCGGACTAGGCAAAGCCTTCTACATAACTCTGTACCGATTTGCCTTCGCCGAGGATAAAAACCTCACGGGGTTCTTTGTAGCGACTGCTTCTATATACGGAATACTGTTTTTCTTGTGTATGCTGTTTCATAGACCTGTTACCAACGTTACTAAAGACAAAGAATTAGAAGATATTCAACTGATTTCGTCCGAGGATGAGGATAAATCCCTTGACCATAAACCCTCGGAGGATTCTCAGTCGGTCAAGAGCAGGAAACATCTCAGCCTGAAAAAGTTGTTGCTCAGTCCATTTTTCCAGCTCATGGTCTGGCCGGCGGGTTTGTTTTACGCATGCGCATACACCTATCTGAACAACCTGACGACCATTTTGCACACGATGCACATGACCAAACCGGACGTTTTTATCTATGCCATATCGTTTGTGATAGCTATAACTCGTTTTTCCGCCGGGGCCATTTTTGATTGCCTCGGTACTCTCCGGGCCCGCTTCGGCCTGATCATAACCTGCTATGCGTCCTTCGTGGTGGTGATAAGTTTGAACTTACTTTGGCTGCAAGTCCATTGGGTTGTGGTCGCTTCCACTGTGTTAGCGGGGATAGCCATTGGATTGGCTAACTGCGTTCCGATCGCCATATTAACAGTGTACTTCGGCAAGGAGAACTACATCATCATGTCCGGGGCTGTGTATTTACTAGTTTCTGTGTTCTGTGTTCTTATACAGGTTGTTGTTGGTCAGCTATATGACGATAATATTTCAGAGGATTCTGAGATATTCTGCTACGGAAAAACTTGCTTCTTCCGTCCATTTATCATGCTTTTATCTCTATCGGTGCTAGTTATTCCCGTTCAGATCGTTAATATGCTGCTCCATTCTTAATGATGTGTAAGCTGATGAGTTTACAGCCATCATACTTACTATTTACGTCTGTGATTTAAACGGTCGTGTCCCATTGGTCAATCGGATCGGAAGTTGAATATTGAGCGTGTCACGTCACCAAAGTTTCAAAACACCTTAATGTCTGAGTAACACTAAAGTGATTGACTGTGTCAAAAGCTAATTTTGCAAGACTTATTTCAACTGGGAGTTGGTAAAATCATAACTAAGCAGATCCTATAACAAATATCTTTGAATGATACATTCAGCCTATATTTAATTACTCCGAGACCATTTGCACAAAAAAACGTGTATTCAAGATGGCCGCCATTGCTCTTGATCCGGCTCATAAAAAAGAATCCTCATATATGAATGATCTTGCTGGTCAAGGAAACACGATAGGGATACCTTCGAGGTCGGCCGGCTACTGAATGCTCAAATGTTAATCAAAGGTGGGTTTTGGCGATCAATGTCAACCAGTAAATTTGTGATAGACTCTCCATCGTGATATATATATACTTTAGATCATAGTTTCAGTTCATTACGTGTGATAGACAAGTGATCAGCTCGACAATTCACAGATAAAAGCACCAGTCTACACCTGACAGCAAATCAAAAGTTTCGTTGCTTAGCTTTCTAAGTATAGGGTATTAATTCAATTCAAAGCTTAGACATGATTACTTGGTATATCAGGATCTATTATTGGTCTCCATGGATACCGATATAAAAGGTACGGATATTATTAAATGGATATTCTGATGTCAAGATAAGTGCAGTCAAATCCGTATGAAAAGATCACGGTAACTTACAGTATCAATGTTCTTAGGCCCTATATATAGCGAATATTGATATCGCCTTGATTTTGACCCCGTCGACCAATCCTGGCCGAAGGGTATTGTGGTCAGTAGTATATAAAGGTGATTACAGCGCAACTTGACCTACTTTTTTGTTCCCCCCGGTGCAGATTTGCGGAGGAAGTGCGGAGGGGTTTCCCAGTGGGGGATTCCCCAGTGGGGGTTTCCCATGACGATCACGTGATCAAGGCATGTCTAGACTTGTTCTGGGTTGTACAGTTCTGCCATGCGGAGGATGGGTACTAGTATTTCGCTGACGTCCTAGTAATAAACATAATCTATAGGTGTTGTACCATGTTAATAGGATCAGTCTAGCATCTGTACCACCCTAGGGTCGAGTGTTTATTGTCCCGTGTATCTCCGCAGAAAATCAACAAACAAAATGGCGGCTCCAGGATGGTGTGGGGACGCCCTTGCCACATCACGGCGTCGATCCTAACCACAGCGCCATCTGCACACACTGACGCAAGGGAGACAACTCGTGTGATCAACCGTGTGGAAATAGCCGTGTTGGAGCTAGGGGAGCCACTAATGGACCAATGGGGTCGAGTGAGGTATCAAAGTGAAGCTTAGGTGAAGGGGCATCTAATGGGCTGGGTGTGGGGTTGAAGTATCGGCATTCTGCGCATGCGCGGTGGTCGAAGGGTATGGAAATAGCCGTGTTGGAGCTAGGGGAGCCACAAATGGTCCAATGGGATCGAGTGAGGTATCAAAGTGAAGCATTCGTGAAGGGGCATCTGATGGGCTGGGTGTGGGGTTGAAGTATCGGCATTCTGCGCATGCGCGGTGGCCGAAGGGTATGGAAATAGCCGTGTTGGAGCTAGGGGAGCCACAAATGGTCCAATGGGATCGAGTGAGGTATCAAAGTGAAGCATTCGTGAAGGGGCATCTGATGGGCTGGGTGTGGGGTTGAAGTATCGGCATTTGCGCATGCGCGGTGGCCGAAGGGTATGGAAATAGCCGTGTTGGAGCTAGGGGAGCCACAAATGGTCCAATGGGATCGAGTGAGGTATCAAAGTGAAGCATTCGTGAAGGGGCATCTGATGGGTTGGGTGTGCGGTAGGAATATCATTCTGCGCATGCGCAGACGCAATGCGGAGCTCTCGTCCAATCAGAAGCGAGTATTTCAAATTCGTCACAGAGCTGTCAGCCAATCAGAAGCGAGTATTTTGACCCGGTGCATTATGGGCCATATCCAAGATGGCGGCACATGCGGTGTCGAAAACTGGCCATTTCGTCGGGATGTGGTCACCTAGTGTCGAAAACTGGACCTTGTATGGGTCCTGCTAGACGTTTTGGAGCTAGGGGAGCCCCTAATGGGCCGATGGAGTTGTATGAGGTATCAAAATGAAGTATATTTCAAGCATGGGTGGGTGCATGTAAAATTTTTCCTGAAAAAATACGGAACACGGACTTTATCCTAAATTACGTGAAAATGCCTATATGGGGTATGGGGAGTATAGGACCATCCTGGGAAACCTACTTCTCGACATTTGCGGTATAGGTTGTGAGGTCTCGTTTTCTTAGTCTCGTCATGTAGAACATGATAGGAAGTGTCGCGAAGCGAATCGTTGAAATTTTTGAAAAAGTACGATATAGCCCCATATAGTCCCATACTGGGGTATAGGATCAATGTTTGTCCCCCTGGGAAACGTACTTCTATACATTTGCGGTAGGGTTGTGGGGTCTCGTTTTACTCGTCTCGTCATTTAGAACATGATAGGAAGTGTCCCCGTGCGAATCGGTGAAATTTTTGAAAAAAGTCACCGAGCCCCATATAGTCCCATACTGGGGTATAGGATCAATGTTTGTCCCCCTGGGAAACCTACTTCTATGCATTTGCGGTAGGGTTGTGGGGTCTCGTTTTACTCGTCTCGTCATTTAGAACATGATAGGAAGTGTCCCCGTGCGAATCGGTGAAATTTTTGAAAAAAGTCACCGAGACCCATATATAGACCCATATAGTCCCATACTGGGGTATAGGTTCAATGTTTATCCTACTGGGAAACCCACTTCTATACATTTGCGGTAGGGTTGTGGGGTCTCGTTTTACTCGTCTCGTCATGTAGAACATGATAGGAAGTGTTGCGGAGCGAATCGGTGAAATTTTTGAAAAAAGTCATCGAGGCCTGGGTAGGCCCATAGGCCTATACTGCATGGCTATGGGTGTATAGGCCCATACGGGGTGGACATGTTGGAGTCTAGGTGAGTCCCTAATGGTCCAATGGGGTCGAGTGAGGTCTTATTTTGAAGCTCTCGTGGAGGAGCACTTGACTACACTAATGGTTCGTCCGTGTTCAATAGTCTGCGCATGCGCAGCCTGGCCCGTAGTATAGAAAGTAGGCATTTTGGGGGTATGTGGGTGTGTGTTTGGGTTAGAGATGGGCTATTCACGGTTCGAATGGGTCGTGTGAGGTATCAATGTGAAGCTTGTGTGGGGTAGAGTCAGAATGGCGTGTTTTTAAATGCAAGTCACGTCAATCTGCGCATGCGCAGTTGGTTGTAGTAGAGAAATCAGGCATTTTGGGGGGTATGTGGATGTGTGTTTGGGTAGAGATGGACCGCTATGGGTCCGAATAGGTCGTGGAAGGTGTCAAAGTGAAGCTTGTGTGGGTTAGAGTCAGAATGGTGTGTTTTTAAGTGCAAGTCGCGTTAATCTGCGCATGCGCAGTTGGTTGTAGTAAGTAAAGTGACCATTTTGGGGCAGTGCAGGTAGGTATTTGGGATAGAGAGAGACCATCCTTGGTCCGAATGCGTCGTGTAAGGTGTCATCTTGTAGCTCTCGGGGTGTAGATCCCGATTTAAGGGATGTTCGCGTCATCTGTGACGTCATCAGTGACGTAATCAGTACGAGTAGTAGCGAAAGTGGACATTTTGGGGCAGTGGAAGGAAGGTATTTGGGGTAGAGATGGACCATCCTTGGTCCGAATGCGTCGTGGGAGGTGTCATTTTGTAACGCTTAGGGTGTAGATCCCGAGTTGAGGGATGTCCGCGTCATCTGTGACGTCATCAGTGACGTCATCATTACGAGTAGTAGCGAAAGTGGGCATTTTGGGGCAGTGAAGGATGGATTAGTAGTATGAAAGCGCATGTCGAGCCCCCTTGACCTTGCGGCGCATTGCGCAATGAGTATGCATGTGTGTGTGTAGGCGTCTGTGTGTGTGTGTATGCGTCTGTGTGTGTGCGTGTGTGTGTGTGCATGCATGTGTGTGTGTAGGTATGTGTGTGTGTATGCACAGGTGTGTGTTGTGTATGTGTGTGGGTGTGCGTGAATGCGCGTGTGTGTGCGTGTAGGTGTGTATACGTCTGTGTGCGGGTGTATGTGTGTGTAGGCGTGTGCTTGTGCATGTATATGCGTGAGTATGTGCTTGTATGCATCTGTGTGTGTGTGTTTGTGTAAGTGTGTGTGTGCTTGTCAGTGTGTTCACGCGTATATGTGTGCGTGTGTATGACTGTATGTGTGTATGCGTCTCTGTGTTGGTGTGTGTGTACGTGTGTGTGTATGCCTGCGTATGCGTGTGTGTATGCATGTGTATGTATGTCTCTGTGTGTGTGTGTGTGTGCTTGTGAGTGTGTACGCGTGTGTGTGTGCGTGCGTGTGTATATGCGTCTGGGTATACGTGTGTGTGCGTGTGCGTGTGTGTATGCATGTGTGTATGCATGTATGCCTCTGTGTGTGTAAGTGTGTGCTTGCGAGTGTGTTTCTTAGATCGGAGCTCTTGGAGCTCAAAGCCTGTGGAGCTCAGAGCTCGGAAGTGACATTTGCATATGACCTCTGTGAGGTCACCTCCGCTTCCGTTCACGTGACCGGAACTGAGCTTTGACCCCGGCGCGCAAAGGTTTCCACAATGTTCATTCCTATATTTAAAGACTCTACCACCACCACACACACCACCACCGACTCCACCAACACCACCACCGCACACCACCAACACCACCACCAACGCCATCAACGCCACCAACGCCACCATCAACGCCACCAACGCCACCACCAACGCCACCACCGGGCGTCAACGCCCGGTGGTGGTGGTGGTGGTGGTGGCCGGAACTGACCTTTGACCCCGGCGCGCAAAGGTTTCCATCGCACGGTGGAAACCTTTACACCGCGCGCGCCGGGGTCAAAGGTCAGTTCCGGCCACCACCACCACCACCACCACCACCGGGCGTTGACGCCCGTCAACGCCCGGTGGTGGCGTTGGTGGCGTTGATGGTGGCGTTGGTGGTGTTGGTGGTGGTGTTGGTGGTGTGCGGCGGTGGTGTTGGTGGAGTCGGTGGTGGTGTGTGTGGTGGTGGTAGAGTCTTTAAATCAGCGCGCGCCGGGGTCAAAGGTCAGTGCCGGTCACGTGAACGGAAGCGGAAGTGACCTCACAGAGGTCATATGCAAATGTCACTTCCGAGCTCTGAGCTCCACAGGCTTTGAGCTCCAAGAGCTCCGATCTAAGAAACACACTCGCAAGCACACACTTACACACACAGAGGCATACATGCATACACACATGCATACACACACGCACACGCACACACACGTGTACCCAGACGCATATACACACGCACGCATACACACACACGTACACACTCACAAGCACACACACACACACACACACACATACACAGAGACGCATACACACATACAGTCATACACACGCACACATATACGCGTGAACACACTGACAAGCACACACACACACTTACACACACACACACACACACAGATGCATACAAGCACATACTCACGCATATACACGCACAAGCACATGCCTACACACACATACACACGCACACAGACGTATACACACCTACAAGCACACACACGCGCCTTCACGCACACCCACACACATACACACACCTATGCATACACACACACATACCTACACACACACATGCATGCACACACACACAGACACATACACACAGACGCAGACACACAGGTAAACAGACACACACACACACATGGGTGAGTGAGTGGTCATATTAGGTCGTTTGTACACCAGGTCATTGAGTGCACTTGACCTGCATCCTTTTCATGTTGTCGGATCATGTTTAGACATGTTGGGGTATGACGTCACTTTCGATGTGAATTGAAGGAAAGGAGATGGTACTGACCTGTTTGTGGGGGTTCGTTTGTGTGTGCTAAAAATAGATCACCAGCTAGCGTGCTATAAAAGGGAAGCGGCCTGGTCGTTTCATCAGACACTCTGTCAACCACCAAGATGTTCACTTGTACTACGTGCTCGAAAGCATTCACTCGTCTGCACGACTTGCGCCGCCATGAGGGTACCAAGCACGAAGGAACCGCCCGGCATAGCTGTACGATATGTACACTGTCGTTTCAGCGCCCAGATCATTTACAGCGCCACACACGTGCACGCCATGAAGTACCCAAGCGTCCATGCGAAGAATGTGGTCGGATTTTCAAACTGACCAGTCAGTTGCTGCGACACCAACGCACACGACACCCTGTTCTGCAGTCACGTCTGCAGGTAGAAGAGTCCGTAGGCACCAGTATCGAGAAAGCGGGAACTCCCACCCATCGCACGAGGGTTGAAGATGATGATGTCGCCCTAATTCAACAGTCAAATTCCGACGACAAGACATTGGGCCAGATTTTGCACGACGAGGAGAGCAAAGTACACTTCGTGGACGAACCCATACATGTTCCTAGCGATCTGTTACACGAACACCATCCAGTGAGTGACATCTATCGGCGCCATTGGCACATGATCCGGCACTGTTTCTACCGTCATTGCCCCATTCAAGATATCTACAATTTCCGACTGACCAACCTCACCCGCCTACGCAGCTACGTGAAAGCCATCTTCAACGATCAAACTACGGCCTTCAAGTTGAATCTGGCGTTTGGTTATGTGCTGCAGCATAAGGACACAGACCAAGCAGCCCGATATTTTTACCCGAGCAGTAACATCCGGCTATTTGACGAACCGTTTACCATCATTAACCGGGCGTCGCTAGAGGCAATGCTGGAGAAACTGGACACCGTGGATCCCTTGGAATGGGCCCAACAACAACGCCCCAACACACAATGGGTCGTAGAGAGGGTGACCAATGTCACGTTTTTCGTTACCAAACTGACCGACCACCCCCATCGGGTGAATGTGCCACCCTTGCACTGATGAATACCATAGCATGTAATACATACTCTATATGTCTGGTCCTCGACTTGGGGTAGAGTGTGCTAAAAATAGATCACCAGCTAGCGTACTATAAAAGGGGAGCGGCCTGGTCGTTTCATCCGACTCTCTGTCAACCACCAAGATGTTCACTTGCACAACTTGCCAGAAGCTGTTTACTCGTCTGTTTACGACGCCACGAGGGCTCCACCCACAACGATGCTCGGTATACATGTACAACCTGCGCACGGTCGTTCAATCGGGAGGATGTTTTACTGCGCCATGAACGCTCACTCCACGAGGGTGCGAAGGAACAATGTTATGAATGTGGTCGGCTTTTCAAACGACCCAGTCAGTTGCTGCGACACCAACGTTTGATTCATAGTTCATCACCACGGTATGAGCGACAACCTTCTACTGAAGAGGAGCCGTGGAAGGTCAGACCCAGTGAAGATAAGCCCGGGGAGACGAATTCCACTGGTGATGCGATGACGGAGAGTCTGTCAATATCCACAGTTCAGAAGAGCCTGGATATCCAGCCGGACCCCAGCATTACTGCTCCCAGTCATTCGCCTGACAACATCGAACATTTTATGGTCGAGCCCATAAATGTTCCCAGCGATCTCTTACAGGACAACCATCCAGTGAGTGACGACGATCGGGGCCATTGGTCCATGACACGGTACTGTTTCCACAAACATCGCCCTATTAAAGATATCTACAATTTCCCACTGACCAAACTCACCCGTTTACGCAGCTACGTGGAAGCCATCTTCGAAGATCAAACTACGGCCTTCAAATTGAATGTCGCTTTCGGGTACATCTTACGTCACAAAAAGACGGACCAGTTACGGTATTGTTACCCCAGTGCCAACAACCTTGTGTTTGACCTGCCGTTTACCATCATTCACCGGGCGTCGCTAGAGATGATGCTGGCCCAAGTGGAACAATTGGATGCCTTGAGATGGGCACATCGTCAACGCCCCAACACACAATGGGTGGTAAAGAGGGTAGCCAATGTTACGTTTTTCGTGACCAAGACGACCAATCAACCCATCGGGTGAATGCGTCACCCATGCACTGATGAATACCACAACATGCCGTACATACTCTCTATGTCTACATGCTGATCGTTGACTTGAGCTCAGTAAACACTTGTGCCTGATGTGACGATGTGTTGAATAATAAAACACGGTGTTTGATATTTCGAATGCGAACATACTAAACATACCCAGGGCGGCTCCCCCAGCCTGGGTATGATGTAAAATTTAGGGATAATAAACTATATGACAAAAACTTCTTGTTGTTCTCTCATGTGTCATCCTTGTTGTTGTTGTTCTCTCTCCGGGGCTCTTAGAACTCGGCGCATGCACACACGCACCCAGACACACAGACGCATACACACACACACACACACACACACACGCATCAGACGCATACACACGCACACACACACACGTACGCACACATGCACACAGACACACACGCACACACACACACACACACACGTACACGCAAGCACACG
>JAVTVY010050614.1:0-25902 GCA_036873755.1 Hanleya hanleyi | reverse complement strand
CAAGCAGTAAATTTACTATATATAGGGGTACACCTCGATTAATCAGTTTCTTAAGTAAAGTCCAGTGATTAACGCGGTCGAACGCCTTACTGGCATCAAGAAAACATACAAATACCGGACTACCGTGGGCACAATAAAAATTCACTACCGCTTTCAATACATAAATACACTGGTCGGTGGACCTGCCAGGCTTGAACCCAAACTGATAATCAGTAGTATGGAAAACATTTTGACATTTACTCAGAATAATGATTTCAATCAGTTTAGAGACCACTGTAGCTATGGCGATAGGTCTATAATTGTCAGAACTCGTTATGTCTCCTGATTTATTTTTGACGATAGGAGTAATAACAACATATGTTCAGGCACTCGGAAGGAATCCATGGGAAAATAAAGCATTAATACAGAATGTCATGTGGTGCATTAGAATAGGAGAAGCATAAAGCAGATGCTCAGCGCAAAGTCCATCAGGACCTGGCGTCTTACACTTTGTCAGGTTTTTAACAATATCATGGACAACTTCTACGGATGTAACATTGGTGACAACATGTCTAAGTTGCGAGAGTGTTTCCAAAACCTCTGATTTACAATCATTACTGCGGACAGAATTAAGGAGGGTGTCAACTTTATTTCTCCATAGGGACGCTATGTCCGTTTCACCCTCAGCATTATCGACTTTACAAGGCAGTGACATACATTTAGAATTGGCAGCTCTTACTTCCTTCCAGAAATCATCAGGGTTATTACAGGAGAAGGCTTGTGCCATTTTATCAGCGCGCAAAGAAGCTTCGTTACGCTTACAGGCTTGTAACGCATACTTGAATTGTCGCCTAGTGCGCTGCATATAATCAGATACGGGGCCACTTCTTGGATTGCCGTGTTCCCGCCAAAGTAAAAAAGCCATACGCGCATGCGCGTGGAGGTCACTGACAAGATCATTCCAACCAGGAACAACAAAATTATTACTAGTTTTAGGCTTCGCGAGTGTTTCCTCACCTGCCGAACACAATGCGGACACAATATCACTATAGTACTGATTAAGAATATCACAGTGTGCATTACAATCATGGCCAGTACATAAAATAGCTTCAGACGGTATAACAATATTACCCAAGTTGCAATCAGTGGTAGCCGTATATTTATTAATTTCACCATCTGACAAATTATTCCAATCAATATAAGCGTACTTGAAATCCATTTTATCAGCGGCCAGTCGAGGTAAGGACTGCCATTGGAGAGCTAATGCCAACGGACGATGATCAGAAGTGATATATTCATAATGGACAGCCATAGATACAATAGATTGACTAACGTGATCGGAGCACACACAATGATCAAGCCATGACGTGGAAGAATGGGCTTCACTAACATAAGTATAAGTGGAGGATGGGAGTTGTTCAACATCACATATACTCAAATCAGAATTATCACAGAATTTGGCCAATTCCCAGCCAATAATCATGACGTTTGGTATGTCAGAATCGTCGATGACAGCTTGGATTTTGCCAAGGTAATCAATAAAATAATCCATGTTATCAGGACTGTCTGTAGGCATGTACACAGAAATAATCAAGATTTTAGAGTACTGAGATTCCAATCGAATACCAAGCAACCTACAATCATCATAATCTACAATACTGGCAAGACTACCAAAACTTTTCCTCCACAGGATGGCTATTCCATCATGAGGACGACCAAAGGAGGGAACAGAATCGTCAATAGACGACACACCCCGACCATAAAAGTCAACATGGATAGAGTTCAGAATGGAATTTTCGGATTTGCGTAGCCATGTTTCCTGTAAAACACAAATATCACTGAATTCACACAAGTTGCGTATTTCCGGTATAGAGGTCTTAAGGGACCTGCAGTTAAAGGTGGTAATGTGTAGAGACATAAATGTATAGACAGATGAGTATTACACGAGTTAATAACTATCACGGTTGTCACTGACACATCTGTGCCGGTCGTTTCGCTGCCGTTCATAACTGTCACTACGGTCGTACACTGTACGCCTCGTTGTCCTAGAATGCTCTGAATCCTCTTCATTCTGTTGACGTGGTCTGTAGAATCTGCGAGCTAAGACCTCTTCCGGCCAATAATCTCTACTCAACATTGTTTTGGAGAATTTCCCACTAACACGAATCCAGAACGAGGCGTATGAATCGTATTTGGTAACCAGGCGTTCACATTCGATCTGCACACCAGATCTGTCCTTAACATACCTGAAGATGTCATCCACCGTTGTGTCAGGATCAAGTCGCGTGACAAACAGCTCTACAGGCGGATAGGACCTCACCCCACGAAGACCCGAGTTTCTATTGGGTCGAGCTCTGTTTCTGGTAACTGTGGTGTAATGCCCCGTGGTTAACCTATCATGGCCCTTATCAGCATCTACAGTGACGCTCGACGATAGAGCTGAAGCGTACGTGCGATCGACTATTTCCTCGCTAGTACTCGGATGCGGCTCTTTGTCATTGGTAGTAAGATTACCGTTAACTCCAGATGCGACAGGTGTAAGTTGCTGAGGCAGCGTACCACTGGGAGGAATTTCCTGAGGGAGTATGTCACTGAGCAGAGTTTGCTGAGGAAGCGTGACACTTTCACTTACACCAGTCTGTGTGGACGTGTTTGTCAAAGAATTCCTGTTAAAAAACAATTCCAAGCAAAACTCTATAGACAAGGGATCCATTTACCAAATACAAAAAAACATGGGCCTGTGCCTGATAAATTTAAACCTTTTGGGGTTGCAATTATCCCAATACTATCCCACTATTGCAGACAACACACAAATTTCAGCTTCTTCCAAGATATATTGGAGATATATATGCTCAAACACAATATATGAGGTTCGGGCGAGGGCTAGTTTGGGAGATAGAGGGTGCGGCTCGGCGCCCTGGGGATGGGGACATGCTCTTCTTGAGGGTAGTGGTAGGTGTGCTGACATGAAAGCCATAGAAAGCTCCATGTACATGAAACAACCACACTGACAACTGCATGCCATCATCTATCACAGTCCCAAAAACCACAAGGTCCAATTCAATTCAATTCAATTCAGGAAATTGATCATATGCACAGTGTGCACCCAAACTTTAGGAACTCAGTCGTAATTAATATAGTAAGTTACACTGTGGACACAAATGGTTCCTGCAGAAGCTTTAGGGCAAATCATATGATGTGAGATACTATAAGTTATACCAGTGTCTTGCCCGAAGGGCGAGTGAAAATATTTATCTTCGAGACGAAATATCAGCCTGTATACCAACGCAAGACACTGGTATAACGAATTTATCACATTGAAGAGCTATTTTCCTGGTTGGTTTAACATATATCACCAACTCAAAAGAAAAACAGGCATATAACTCAACGTTGAACAACGACAACGCAGGCCTAAGACATCGTGAGTCGGACAGGCAGTTTCGATCTCTTTTCGATCTGTTCCGCGATGAACAATAAACTGGATGAAATACTTAGCTGACATTCTGACGTTCCTGTTTATGTGGCATATAAAGCTTTGGATGATAATTTATTTCTTATCTTCATCCGCAAATACACAGTTTGCCTCGCACAACTTGTTCCAGTAGCGGAACTCGCCCATACAAACTCGCGCAGACAAATTCGCCTGAAACAGGATTTGCCTGCAGGTGTTGCACGCGCGTCCTTGACTGCGTTGGTATATGGGCACGCGCGTCCTTCACAGCATTGGTATACGAGAATTCTGAATTGGTATACCAACGGTGGATAACGAAGAATTGCAATACGGTCTAATGCACTATGGTAATTAACCAATCAAAACCCTACAATTTACTCTGAAATGTGATAAAATTATTTGATAGCAAAATTGAAGGAAATGTTGTCCTTCATTTAAGATGACACGAAATTCAAAAACCAGGGGTTCGGTACTAGTTATTTCATATTATACTTCTGAAATATAATATGGTTCATGCAAAAGCTTCAGGGTAAATCATATCTTGTGGAATAGAATGATTTCATACATGTAGCAAAGTTGAAGGAAAGGTCCTTCATTTAAGGCGGCACAAATTTCAAAACTAACACGGGTTCGGTACTGCGGGGATTCCCCCGCCAGTTATTTCATATTATACTTCTGAAAAAAATATGGTTCCTGCAAAAGCTTTAGTGTAAATCATATGATGTGGAATAGAAGGACTGAACAGCAAATTTAAGAAAATGGTGTCCTTCATTTAAAGCGACATGAAATTCAAAACTAACGGCGACAAGCGGAAGAAAGAAGAACAAATGACAAACGCATTTAGGGATGCCTAATTATTAGACAAAGCATTTGGAAATTATCGCTTGTGAAGAATTTGAATGGAAACCACGGACATTAACAGAAGATTGGAACAAGACCCAGTGGCGCCACCTTCAGGTGGATCTTGCTGAAACGCAATACCAACCCATGTCTGGTCACAAGGAGTGTATATGCTAAATTTCGAAGGAATCCGACAAATCTTTTGGAAGTTATCTCCTGTGAAGGATTTGAACAGACATCCACAGACACAAAGAGAGCAAGATCCATTTTAACTGGAACGGACATGAAGAAGCGAAACTCAGTGGCGCCACCTTCAGGCAAATGTTACTGAAATCCATTACGCAACCGCGTCGTCTCATAAGGAATGCGTATGCCAAACTTCGGAAGAATCCAAGAAAGCGTTTGGAAGTTATCGCTTGTAACTGACATCCACGGACACAAAGAAGCAAGATTCATTTTGATCCAGTGGCGCCACCTTCAGGCAGATGTTGCTGAAATGCGATACCGACTGGCGTCTTGTCGCCAGGAATGTGTATGCCGAATTTCGGAAAATCCAACAAAGCGTTAGGAAGTAATCATTCGAACAGACATGCACGGACATGCACGGACACATAGAAGCAAGAACCATTTTGACCCAGCGGCGCCACCTTCAGGCAGATGTTGCTGAAATGCGATACCGACTGGCGTCTTGTCGCAAGGAATGCGTATGCCGAATTTCGGAAGAATCCAACAAAGCGTTAGGAATTAATCATTCGAACAGACATGCACGGACATCCACGGACATGCACGGACACATAGAAGCAAGAACCATTTTAAAGTCCGAGAGGACGTCACATAATTTGTGTGACTGATGAAGTTATATGATTATAAAGTGATTTTATCCGTTGTAATATCGAGGGACCAAACTTTAAAAAAAGACGGCCGGTTGAAGCCCCCCCCCCCCCCCCCCCCCCCACCCCACTCTTGTAAACGCCCTTGACACGTGCAGTGTCTATGTATTAGGCAGGCAGGTATATGTGCCAATATATCTGTTCGAACATATTTACACTATTAAAAGAGCCGACCTGAAACGTCCGCGTTCATGTATGTTTGTTTGTATAGGTTTTACGTGTGTATGTAGGCACTGGCACGGGGATGTATTAAACAAAACTTATTTTCTAATGTCGTTCCTAGAGACAAGTTTCTGATGGTTTCAAAAGGCTGTAAAGCGCAAGAACGTAAATTTCAGTCACCAACCTATGTTAGAGGATATAGTTTACTTTGGATGAGCAAGTCGCGTAAATTTTTATTTTTTGTGTAAGCTATGATTGGCTTCAGATTAAGTGGCTGCCTAAGTTTGAATTGGAGATTACCAATTACCAATATACCAGTTGTCAGAGCTTTTCCATCATAGCTCTCTAGATTTGTATCTAATACCGCTAAGTATGTCGGCACCTCTTCTCAATTCCCTTATATGGAACAGGTGCCGACATACTGACAGAGTCACATGACTTCACAGTATAGTCTTCCGGTTAACCTATTCTAAAGCACATACCAAGAATCTACCGATTCGTGATATGTGTTGTTTCTCAAGTACGCTTTCATTGTACCTGTTCATGTGGCAACTTGGATGATATGACCACACGGCCCCTACCACCGGCATAAGCGGTATTAGATACAAATCTAGAGAGCTATGATGGAAATGCTCTGACAACTCGTATATTGGTAATTGGTGAGCTGTTTCGCTGTGACAACTCCTACACTGGGGATTGGTGAGCTGTATAGTCGTCAGATGAAAATGACGGTATTTAACACAAAAGACTAGTCTGTAAGGCCCGATGTCGACCAGCACCAGCTGTCGACCAGCACCGGGCCTCGGGGACGAAACGTCCACCAGCAGAATCTCGCCATATACAGGTAAAACTAACACTAAGCGCCAAACATTCAAGAATTTCGTCATCTGGTCTTTTGGGATCGGGAAACGTTTTCCACCGTCTATATCAATATTAGTATACATTGATTCAATATCCATAGTGACTCGGGGAGCATTCGGAGAAACGTTGATTTGGGATAATTTGGCAACAAAATCCTGTGTGTTTTTTAATTAACTAGAGTGCCGGTTAGCAATAGGTTTGAGTGATAGTCAATGAATTCAGGAATGTGGCAGCAGTCACACCACAATCAAAAACAATAGGTCGGCCCGGTGGGGTAATCTCATCAGTTTTTTCAATCGGCTTGTGGAGCTTCGGCAAAATGTAAAATTGTCTCATTTTTGCTTCATGTTTCCTGGGACACAATATAACTAGAGATATGAAATGCGGCCCCGCTCTGTGATCTACTGTCTGTCTCGCTAATTGATATGTTAATGAATAATTGCGGCCGTTGTGATTGGTTAGTTCGTCTCAATCCCCAAATGGCTTGCTGCGGGCGAACTGCCACGTGGGTTATCAGCGGTTCAGACAGTTCCTTTCAGCTGTCCATTTTATATGAATGATTGTTTTCAAATCAAGAAGTACACAACGAAAAGAATTAAAATTTATATTTCCACTTTTGTCAAATATGTTAAATAAAGCATTAATTGCGTTTCACTGGATGCTAAACCCGTACGCATGCGGCCCGTAAACAATTTCAATCACAACCCTGCTGTCGACATTCCCTCCTATTTTTTGACCGTGCCATCTCCGATTATATCGAAGAGACCAATTTCCTATTATATGGTAGGATGATGATATCCCGTGGAAGTATGACGACAATTTCTCAACACGTTTTCATCTCTAATAAATATATGTGCACATTACCTTGTTCTGACCAATGTGTCGTATAACTTGTGAACACAAGCGATCGAGTATTGCATATACACATTGGACACCGACTGTTTATGTAGGCCACGTGCAGGGATAATACACATGCCAGTCAGCTACGGTATGCTATAACCATATAATTTACGGCATTGACGACTGCGAGTATTTTTAAATGATCGCTGGGTCAGGACTGAGACGAGTATATGTTAAGTTACAATAGAGCAGAAAATTGTTGAAGATGACTGACCTTGACATATATTTCCATACTAGAAGAGTATATTTTAGAGCTAAGAATTTGGTCATGCTCTACACAAACCTCAACTCAATTTTTTTCTCAACAATTAAGGCCTTAGCAAAAGCTGACCTGGTTCAACTGGTCAAACCCCCAAATAATGAATGTAGTATTTTTATTGCACTGGGATTATGAACTACCCTTATATATTGACTTTATTTCTCAGTGTGCTGTTTGTTCATGCCTTTCCTCTCCTCAAAATCTAATGTGCGACACACTGGTCCTGAAGCTGTTGAAAAAACCCACCAGCCTGAATGCTGACAAACCTTACGCTGTAAGACAAATTCTATTCTATACGGCACAATCACTTGACGGATAATGTGCTAGTATTGCTGACAGACTCTGGTTAATAGGGTCCAACCACACGCTCCGAATGTTCCGATTTACAGTGACACGAGTATACCCTTTTATTTACCCTAGACTTTGTACGTACCGGTATCAGTTTAACCTTTGCGACATAAGACTGACCCTGAATAATCACCTAGTGTTACAGAAATGTATGCAGGTCAAGAGGAGTAACAAAGTGATTATTGTTAAAGGACTAAACTGTTCAGCTTTTGACACTGCGGTGACAATGGAATCTATTCCCTTTTCAAAGTACCACGGATTCGGTAACAATATTATCTTTGTTGACAATAGAAAAAGAATCTATGATCTAAATGACCGCGAGCTTGTCAAGTCGATGTGTGATGTGAAGACTGGAATAGGGGCAGACGGCTTGCTTGAGATACGAAACTGTGAACATGGCGACCACACGAACAGTGTCTTCGAAATGGTCACACACAAATGTGACGGCACTATTGGGGCTTTCTGTGGGAATGGAGGCAGATGTTCGATCAAATACGCCAGCCAGCTTGGAATTGTACGATCCGGTCATCCGCTCAATTTTTGTGGATTTGACGGTGAGCATAAAGGATTTTATGACGTCAACACTGGCTTGATCCACGTTGGAATGCGCGACGTCAACGCTATAAAGCAGTACGACTCGGATAATTATTTGCTGTTCACCGGGTCTCCAGTCCACGTGATGTACGTAAATGATGTGGGAAGATTCGATGTTCAAACCGTTGGTGATGAAATCAACTTCAACAGGCAGCGATATCCAGAAGGAGCTAACGTCATGTTTGTTCAGTCGAATGATATAACCGGTAGGATCATCATGCGATCATATGAGCGAGGGAATGATGGTGAAACTTCGGCATGTGGCACGGGAACTGTAGGAGCCGCTCTCACGACCCACTTCCGCCAAAATAAGTTCGACGGCCAAACCACATTTGTCCTTGACCTTGAGGTCAGACTAGGAAATTTACGGGTGAAGGCAACGCGAAGATCGGAAACCCTGTTTACGGATGTGTCTCTGATTGGTCCAGTCAGTCACGTGTTTGATGGTACCTACCGTATGGAATCTTTCAAGAAGGGGACTCTTAATTAAGTACCATTCATATCCAATGTGTTATTTTGGGATGAAATATCTCCAGATTTAATCAGATTTTTGGAACAGTTGAGCCGGAATAGTATCATTTCTTCTTCTTGATAAATACACAGCAACTCCTGAGAAAGGCAAGAATCGGTGTCAATATTAATGGAAATTATTTTGTGTCCATTATGTTTCTTTGTGTAGCCTGGTGAAAACTGATAATTATGTGCATGATATCATGTTGAATCATCGCGTTATTACATAACGGACTGGAAATAATTTACAAACGACGTATATCAGGAAAATGAAACTCCACAAACATACACACATCACTGAATGTTCTGATCCAATAGTATGTAAGGCTGATCAACTCTTATATATATATATATATATATATATATAAAATATATATATCCCTGAAAACACCATGGCATTCGTCACAACACATAACCCACACAATCCATCGGTCTTTTCAACCATTAATCAAAATTTAAATGTCTTGCTTCAAAGTCCGAAAATGAATGATGTACTTCAGAATGTTCGTCTCATCCAAAGTTTCCGACAAGCACCTAGTATCAAAAAAATGTTAACTAGAGCGGAATTCAGGGAACATTCTAACCGACCCGTAGTGAAAAAATGCGGTGACTCTCGATGTGGCACGTGCGAACATCTGATAGAAGGGCCTTCTATCACATTTGAAAATTCGGACAAGGTATTTACTGTGAAACAAGATATGAACTGCGCCTCTAAAAACGTTATATATGTGATGAGGTGTAGCGGTTGTACTGCCGATTATATCGGACAAACTTTATATCTACGAGGCCGTGTTCGCGTGCATAAGCAACAGATTTCGACGTCTTCGTTAAGACATATGCGCGTTAGTAAACATATACACAGCTGTGGCAAAGGAAATTTCACCATATTTCCTTTTTATCAGATTACGGCAAGTAAATCAATTCCAAGATGGCTGGATGTCCAGGAAGCTATGTTTATAAGTAAATTTAAAAGCCGTTTGAATAGTACATGAATAATATATCTATCTATATGAAAGAACAGGACACTTACCATGTTTTTCCCAAAAAAATACTTGGAACGTGTGAGGTTAAATCAAACACAAATCATCTTGTATGTATCATTAGGCATGTGTAGTCCTATCGTGGAGGCTTAATCCCACTTACAATTGTATAGACTGACTTCATTGATTTGTACTTGCATTTACCAGATGTATTATTGTACTACTTTTCCAAGCATTACGGATTAAGATTGTATGCTTTAATCCTCCCCATTAAGTTATTGTGTTCCCTTTTAATAGGGCTGTACTATTATTGCAATACTTGAATAATCTGTATATAGAAATAATTGTATCTTTCATGACGTATATTGGATACGATCACCAAGGACAATGTTATACAACACTGTACCTTATAAAACTGTTACGATCTGACATACCGTGAGTATGCTCTCTGAAGAAGCTGAATAAACAGCAGAAATGCGCATTAGAGCAATGTGAGCGTGTCGGCGTTTTCTCTATTTTCAAACAATTTATCTTCACGTTTGACCCTTTTCCTGAATTTCTACTATATATATATATATATATATATCTCCACATCTGAATCGTTCACCATTATTCCTATATATATAGATATGTAAAACAAGGAATGTACCGGTACCAAGTTAATGGAATACAGAAACAAAAGTGATATATATATATATAGTCCCGGGTATATATTTAGTCCCCGGGATATATTCAGGGATATTAGCTGTTAAATATTTTGTATAGATTTTTGTTGATAGCATTAAAGTGATTTTAAATCTGCTACCCGTGTATACATATAGCCTATATTGAATATTCGATATATTTTAATTAAGTGTGTTGATAGTCTTTCATTTTTTCTCAAAAATGATGGCTCAAATTTGGCATAGATGGTCTTAACAGCATATTTTCCAGAAACGACCATTACGCGAATAGCGGACGTCAGATCCGACATTCAAAATTCAGCCGGGTCAATAGAAGAATGTCCGCGTCAGAATTCGAAAGACCTACTTCGTATGACCTTTATCATCAATTTCAAATGTATGTGAAATGAAAACACAAGATTCTTTTTCAATTCTTCTTCAATGAGGTCAGGAATACATGGTGATGTTTTATACATACAATCCTAATAACTCTCCATTATTCCTTATCCAATGTCAAGTCGGTTGCAGAGTATGTATCCCAGTCACTCTTTGATTGTGTCTGTTCATTTGGACACCATGGACAAGTTTACACCGTCGTTGACTAGAAGCTTTTCGGAAGATTATCCTTCGTCAGTAGCCAATAAACGAGACTGAAATCTCTCGAAAATGTACTGTTCTTATATACCCTGTACAGTTAGGTAAAACTTGTTTTTACAAAATGTGTTTATTTGATAGGTGTAACCTTCCTGTTCATAGTACTTCAAAAATTCAGTTGAAAGACAGTAAAAACTGTTGTTTTCAGCCATGGTACCACCGTTATTTATATAAAGAGTTCTAAATCGATGTGATCAATTGATCTGTCACCTATCTTGTGTTTTGATAAACCAATTTCCTAGAACTAAACTGTGAAGAAACCCTGCCTCTCTAGGGGCGTTAGCAGGTAACCACACAACAACAGTTTCTGTGTTTTGATGTGTCATTAAATAAGCGACTTCCAGATAACCAAATTAACACTGTTATTATTGCTGAATAGTTACTGGCGTGTGTATGTTGTACATGGAATAGAAACACTCTAAACGTGTCCAGACGGTGTGTGTAATAATGCGGTGTGTGTAATAATAATAAAAGAGCGATGTTTGACTTCATAGGAACCAATTTGAAACCTGGCGCTCGCATAGTATGTATATTTTGATAAATGTAGGCATAGGCACAGGGCTGTGGAAACACATTTTTTTTTACTAAAAGTGTTCCTAGAGACAAGTTTCTCGTGGACTTAAAATGACAGCTTGTGTTTCTAGCTTCATGTCATGATGATAGAATGCGATACATCTCTTCTGAGTAACATACATCTTTTTTTTACAAATTGAAGCACAGTGTTTATGCTCATATGAAACCTTATATCTAAGTATTTATGAGATGGGAAGTGAGGGGGGAGGGGGGTGATAGCAGCCATAAGCTGATGTCATGTCAGTTCCGAGATAATTCCCACTGCTTATGTAGGTAATGATACTGGATGTAGCTTAGTACTCACCAGGATGTCAAGTAAGCTCTTATTTCTTGGTACCGAACGGTTGTCGCGTTTGCGAGGTTTTGATCCGAAATGACTCGCGTAATGCCCGGCGGTTATCGGTCTCTTCCCGAGTGTTGAGCGTCGGTATTTTTTCTATTGATCTTTTTTTGGCATGATCTCGAAATGTTGTCCTTACGAATGACCTGGGAGATTAGAGTGGTCATTCAATGAGCCATCGTTTTCCAAGAATTGAATTTTCGCAGTTGAGACATTCTCTCATTTGGTACTCATTTTCGGTTTGTTCACCTTTGAACGCGTGGCTATAAATGAGTTAAGTTTACGTCGCTCTTTCACACATTTTCCAGATCGCCCATCACCGTACCTAGCTCGATTGTGTTTGATCCTAATGGTTTCAGATACGCGTATGTATCCTGTGTTAGAACTCGTAATTTGTCGGAGAGTCTCAGATTTTATTTTACGGAGAGAACGGGCTGTGTAGCTTCGAGGCCGCAGTGCCTTAAACACGATAGAGCATGACTGATTGAAATACTGGAGGTCACTAGAATTCCTGTGAAAACGAATAATTTGAACTTCACGATACCCTTAAATGTAGGGGAAGGGTGGAAAGATTTAGAATGTAATAGCTCGTGTGTGTCAGTTGGTTTGAAAACACCTTGTAATCAAGCTGACCCGTATTGGGGAATGCAGGCCTTTGAAAACGGTAACATCTAACATGTCTAAGTACACTCGACAAATTCTGAGTGTACTACCGCTTGTAATTTTTATGGGGGTCGTGGTTATTCAACATATTAATAAATGTCTCTAATTCCTCTCTCGAATGATTCCACAGTACAAATATATCATCCAGAAATCTAACGTATAAAAGCGTTTGTCCGATTTTTTTCAGGGCAGCTTCTTCTCACTGAGCTACATAAATAGAAGCGAAATTTGCACTAAACCTTTTCTCCATCGCGCACCCACTTATTTGCTGGTATTTTTGACCATTGCACTCAAAATCATTTCCTTTCAAACTAAATTCTAAAAGTCCCAAAATGTCTACATCTGGTCGTTTTGGGTCGGTAAATTTCTGAAAAACGTTTTCCACTGCTAGTATACGTCCGTCGACATCGATATTGGCGTACATTGATTCGATATCCATGGTAATCAGAAGAGTATTTGGAAGAACACTGAGTTTGGATATTGCGGCCAAATAGTCTTCCGTATTTTTTACATAGCTCGCGTGCCTGTTGGCAATTGGTTTAATGTAATAATCTATGAATTCCGAAATGTGATCAGAGTCAGAACCACAATCCGATGCTATAGGCCGGCCTGGTGGGGTGAATGGATTTGTCCATTTGCCTATTGGTTTGTGAAATAATTTTGCATCCATGTGTGGTAACGAATTTTCTTACATTTTGCGGCCAAATTTCCTTCTCTAGCATTTTGTGATGTCTGGGATTATCAAGTAACCGCTAGGCTTCCTTGATATAATTTTGTCTAGACATTATGACTGTAGCTGATCCCTTATTCGATGGTTTGAAAACGAGATTTTTTTTTAATTTGGCGTAATTTTGATGAATGGCGCTCCAAAAAAGTTAAATTTGGAGAATTGCCAAAATTTCCATTCTGTAAATCCCCAACTCTATCTTCGATTATTTTTTATTGGAATTTCGGGGTCCACATTCACATTGTGTGACTGATGAAGTTATATTATTGTAAAGTGATTTTATACATAATAATATCCAGGGACCAAACATAATTTTTTTTGGCCGGTTGAAGCCCCCCTCTCCCTCCCCTATGCAGTGTCTATGTATTAGGCAGGAATGTAAATGTGCCAAATATATCTGTCCGAACATATCTACACTTTAAAAGTGCCGAACTGAAACGTCCGTTTACATGTATGTTTGTTTGTATGTATGTATGTCTGTCTGTCTGTTTCACAGATAGCGTCCGTCGATGCCCTTGCAAGTGGTTTAGAGCCACCAAACTTGGCACACGTACACTACACCTGCACGGAGGAACCCTGTTAGCCTCCGATTCGACATTCAGTGGTTTGCCGTCGTCCAAATTGTAAATACGACTAAGCCACCAAACTTGGTACACATATACTACGCGACCATAACTACACGATGGTGCCATATAAGTGTCAGATTTGACATTCAGTAGCTAGCCATCGTCCAAACTGTTTTTTCCATGCTTTCTGAGTATATAGATACGACTGAGCCACCAAACTTGGTACACATATACTAAGCGACAATACCTACATGATGGTACCATAGAAGCGTCAGGTTCAACATTCAGTAGCTAGCATTGGTCCAAATTGTTTTTCTCTATGAGTATATACATACGACTAACCATATGGAAACATTGGATAGTGTACATGTACAGAGGCTGCACGTAGTATAAATATTAGCTGAATACTAAGCATCAAATCCAACATTCAGTAGCTAGCCATTGTCCATAAATGATTCCTGTGTCTATCTCCGAGAATATCGTTTGTTTCTATTAATACAGTGAACAATGTAAGCTATATAGCCTTAAACAGAAAGGCTCTTGATGGATATTTGGGCTACGTTACCAACTGCTGGCGAAGCCCTTTCGGGTGCCAATTCCCTTTATTATTTGAAGGATCAAAGCCAGAGTATTCAAATTCATATAACACATGCAACTGGAGATTGACTAGATGCCTATCCCAGTAGACTGACCTTGACCTATTTTTATCAAGATCATATACAGTTTATTATGATATAACATGAAGATATATAGCTAGGCTTTCCAAATTATTACTATGCATACATCTGGCGGTGGCCCAGAGGTGCGTTGAAGATGACTGACTTTGGCCTATTTTATCAATGTCAGATTCTATTTAGTACAATACTCCATGAAGGATTTTACCTATATTGTCCAAATTTACACCACATATGCCCGGACCTGAGGTCTATTGAATACCACTGAGCTGGACCTATTTTCTAACGGTCACATTCTATATGTTAAGTCTAAGATCTCCGAATTCATGTTCCATATGCAATTAAGTTACAATAGAGGAGAAAATTGTTGAAGATGACTGACCTTGATCTATATTTCCATAGCAGAAGAGTATATTTAGAGCTAAGAATTTGGTCATGCTCTACCAAAACCTCAACCCAACTTTTTTCTCGTCAATTAGGGCCTTAGCAAAAGCTGACCTGGTTCAACTGGTCATACCCCCAAATAATGAATGTGGTGTTTTTGTTGTACTGGGATTATGAACTAGCCTTATATATTGACTTTATTTCTCACTGTGCTGTTTGTTCATGCCTTTTCTCTCCACAAAATCTAATGTGCCACACGCTGGTCCTCAAGCTGTTGAAAAAACCCACCAGCCTGATTGCTGACAAATCCCAAGCTGTAAGTCACATTCTATTCTATACGGCACAATCACCTGACGGATAATGTGCTAGTATTGCTGAAAGAGACTGGCTAATAGGGTTCAACCACACGCTCCGAATGTTCTGATTTACAGTGACACGATTATACCCTTTTATTTACCTTAGACTTTGTACGTACCGGTATCAGTTTAACCTTTGCGACATAAGACTGACCCAGAATAATCACCTAGTGTTGCAGAAATGTATACAGGTCAAGAGGAGTAACACAGTGATTATTATTAAAGGACTAAACTGTTCAGCTTTTGACACTGCGGTCAAAATGGAATCTATTCCCTTTTCAAAGTACCACGGACTCGGTAACAATTTTATCTTTGTTGACAATAGAAAAAGAATCTATGATCTAAATGACGGCGAGCTTGTCAAGTCTATGTGTGACGTGAAGACTGGAATAGGTGCAGACTGCTTGCTTGAGATACGAAAATGTGAACATGGCGACCACACGAACAGTGTCTTCGAAATGGTCACACACAAATGTGATGGCACAATAAGGGCTTTCTGTGGGAATGGAGGCAGATGTTCGATCAAATATGCCAGCCAGCTTGGAATTATACGACCCGGTCATCCGCTCAATTTCTGTGGATTTGACGGTGAGCATAAAGGATTCTATGACGTCAACACTGGCTTAGTTCACATTGGAATGCGCGACGTCAACGCTATAAAGCAGTACGACTCGGATAATTATTTCCTGTTCACCGGGTCTCCAGTCCACGTGATGTACGTAAATGATGTGGCAAGATTCGATGTTCAAACCGTTGGTGATGAGATCAACTTCAACAAGCAGCGATATCCAGAAGGAGCTAACGTCATGTTTGTTGAGTTAAATGATGTTACTGGTAGGATCATTATGCGATCATATGAGCGAGGGACGGATGGTGAAACTTTGGCATGTGGCACGGGAACTGTAGGAGCCGCTCTCACGACCCACTTCCGCCAAAATAAGTTCGACGGTCAAACCACATTTGTCCTTGACCTTGAGGTCAGACTAGGAAATTTACGGGTGAAGGCAACGCGAAGATCGGATACTTTGTATACGGATGTGTTTCTGATTGGTCCAGCCAGTCACGTGTTTGATGGTACCTACCGTATGGAATCTTTCAAGAAGGGGACTCTTAATTAAGTACCATTAATATCCAAGATGTTATTTTGGGATGAAATAACTCCAGATTTAATCAGATTTTTGGAACAGCTGAGCCGGAATAGTATCATTTCTTTCTTCCTTGATAAATACACAGCACTCACCTGTGAAAAAGCAAGAATCGGTGTCAATATTAATGGAAATTATTTTATGTCCATTATGTTTCTTTGTGTGGCCTGGTGAAAACTGATAATTATGTGCATGATATCATGTTGAATCATCGCGTTATTACATAACGGACTGGAAGTATTTTACAAACGACGTTTAGCAGAAAAATGAAACTTCACAAACATACACACAGCACTGAATGTTCTGATACAATAGTATGTAAGGCTGATTAACTCTTAGATATAATATAAGAAATGTACCGGTACCAAGTTAATGGAATACAGAAACAAAAGTGATATATATATATATAGTCCCCGGTATATATTTAGTCCCCATGATATATTCAAGGATATTAGCTGTTAAATATTTTGTATAGATTTTTGTTTATAGCATTAAAGTGATTTTAGAACTGCTACCTGTGTATACAAATAGCCTATATTGAATATTCGATATATTTTTACTAAGAGTGTTGATAGTCTTTCATTTTTTGTCAAAAATGATGGCTCAAATTTGGCATAAATGGTCTTTACAGCATATTTCCCAGAAACGATCTTTACGCGCATAGCGGACGTCAGATCCGACATTCAAAATTCAGCCGGGTCAATAGAAGAATGTCCGCGTCAGAATTCGAAAGACCTACTTCGTATGACCTTTATCATCAATTTCAAATGTATGTGAAATGGAAACACAAGATTCTTTCTCAATTCTTTTTCAATGAGGTCAGGAATACATGGTGATGTTTTATACATACAATCCTAATAACTCTTCATTATTCCTTATCCAATGAATATCAAGTTTGATTGTGTTTGTTCATTTGAACACCATAGACATGTAAAACACATGATATTCAAACGGCCCTTAACTACGAGTTAACTGGGATTAGAAACCGGTTACGCAACGTGGCCCCAGATCGTATGTTGCCGGCAGTAAACGAAATTTTTCACAGAATTTTTGAAACTTGAACTGAAGGCGTTTAGTGGTAGGCTCTATAGCCCTGTTTGATAAGTTTCTGCAGTTGTATTATGTTTCGTTGATTAAAATCGTCGCAGTCTGCACAGGATCTAGCAAGTGCTACCAGGTGGGATATGTACACGCCGTATGCAGGATCTTCTGAAATATTGAGATACATCAGAAATATTGCTATCTAGAAAAATGGGTAGATAAACATGTCAAAATTGTAATCATTAGCTTTTCGTAGAGTCGACGTAAGAGACCATGACCATTCTTGTAAAGGTGTAAAGGTGTAAAGTTAACAGGTCCAGATAAAATGTTCCATCGTAAGCTATCAGTGATTTCCCCCAAATCCAGTGAAGGGGATAAATATCCTTCACAGCGCTGATATATTGTACTGCCGAATTTCACAAAGATGTAGTTATCGACAAAGAAAGAAACCGCTTCAAGGACACATTACAGTACTTGCTTTGGTACAAGAAAAATGTGGGAAATTAAATGTACTGTAATCCTTAAATTACATCACTGTGACGTCATAACACGGAAAATCTTTTTGTCGGCTATTTAGTGCACCATTAACCCTACACTCCTTGACTTGGTAGTTTATCATATTGGGGTCATTTTGAACTTACTTGCGTAACCCTCAACCAAAAGATTATGTGCAAATTCGAAATGGTGACCTTGTGAGATACCAGAAAAGTGATGTTTTCGTTATTTTTCTTCAAAATTCCTGCATTTCTGCGATGAAACGTGGGATGAAATCTATTTTATTTCACATCAGATTATTATTAACTAATTTACCATGCAGTTTTTGCGAAGAGAACACATAAATATTCAGCAACCATCCCAGTGGATTATGTCAACAGACCAGTTCGTCCAGTTTCCGAATTACAAAATTTCACAACTGAGTATCGTCATGAGGCCCAGTGTATATTTCCCATTATGTATGGTTCCCTTAATATATCTGTTTTTGCAGTATATTGCATCCCCATGATCATCGTGCTGAAAATTGGTCGAGTCTCATGCGGGATTCGAACCAGCGACTACCAGAGTAAGACATCCAACCGCTATTACTTTTCGTCGGCGATCTAAACCATTGGGTTAACGTGCCTCTCTCAAAATAGGAGATAGCAGACCGGTAGTCTTGAAACCAGAATAACGTTTTGAAACTACTTTTTGCATGAAAATGAGAGTTCCATTGTTCCGTTGTTCCATATAAGCTTTAACGAGTTTGATGTAGATCTAACTTCTTTGTATGATAATATTTAACTGTATTGCATGCTTTGGACACATCTCTCCAGAAAGGATTCACGATCTGGGGTATAATGGTGTTTTCTAAACTATTTCACCCTAAGCCATGGCTCCAATGACACCTTAATTTCACCAAGAATCAATTTGCTTCCAACGTTCTATTATCGTCACGGAATTGTTTACCTTTATTCTCCTTCACAACGGTCTTAAGGGATACATTGTCACATTGGTTGGAATTCCAAATGAAGAAACATTCATTTTGAAGCTCCTCTGTGGTTAAGTTTAAAAGTGCCGAACGTTATTACCTGTGTTTATAATACGGATATATATGGATGAAGACATGCAATACTGTTGGCGGAAGATACTAGTCTTTTGTGTTAAATGCCCTCATTTTCTTCTGACGACGATACAGCTCACCAAACCCCAGTGTACGGATTGTCACAGCGAGACAGCTCACCAACTACCAATATACGACTTGTCAGAGTATTTCCATCATAGCTCTCTAGATTTGTATCTAATACCGCTTATGCCGGTGCTAGGAGTCGTGTGGTCATATCATCCAAGTGCCACATGAACAGGTACAATAAAAGCGTACCTGAGATACAACACATATCACGAATCGTTAGATTCTTGATATGTACTTTAGAATAGGTTAACCGGATAACTATACTGTGAAGTCATGTGACTCTGTTAGTATGTCGGCACCGCTTCCCACTTCTCTTATATGTGTTGTAACTGAATTCTTCACTGACAGCTGATCCGTAGTTTCTGAATAAATAACTTCGTCTGCCTCATGTCTTGTTCAACAATCTTAAACGTACATCTACCAGAAAGGGTACAAGTATACACTTTTCGAAAGTAGTAGACTTGATGGTAGAAATATTAAAGGTCATATTTCTATAACATATAATTTTCTCAGTAAAGCAATAGAGCTGGCACAGTAAGGTGATTCCATTGAATGACTGCATCCCAAGCCCAGGACATTCATGCATTCACATTGCCGATTTGAAATACGATGAAAATATGTTGCTAAAGCTTTGAATTAATTTTATTTGAGTTATACTTTCTTATACACGTTTCTTTGCCAAATATCCTGTACATATACGCTTGAAATAAGATAACACGAACGCCATGTCTGCCAATATAAAATATATACTTATCTGGTAGTTAAATCAATATATCGGTCTCAGTACATATGGATTTGTGCATGGATCAGTGTTAATTTCGAAAAGAGATAAACAGAGAACTATGTCGTAGAATAACAAATGAGATGAATATATAAATTCCTACACTCAGGAGCGTAATTCAATGAACGTTCAAGCACGTTTGACGCTTGGGACAATCTAAATGTATACTTTGGACATGGTTGTTTAATTGCCTCTTAGGGTTTTTGGCATATGTATCAGGCAGAATCCCCTGGTCAGTATTTGCCATGTTTAGAGAAAACCTTGAAAAACAAGAAAAATAAATAATGAAAAATTTATATATGCTGACTTTCTGGTGCAGGAAAATATTTAAACCGCCAAATATTCACATAAATGGAGCAGAAGGAATCGATCCATCCAGATGTCCTCGTCCAGTTCAACAACGTTCAGGAATAATTTGTTTCAGACGAACCGAGTGTAGCTCCAGTATCCTTTGTTCCTAGTGTGATACCATGGTTACGAACTTTGCGGAACAAGCCGAAGAATGCCGACTGATCTAGATTTACCCCATTGGTTCGGCCCCCGATAATCTGTGGGACGGACCAACCATTCAAATACCGATAATGAATTATGGGATGAGAGGTTGACTGTGTCAACAATTCCAATAGATCATGAAAACGACAGATCCGCTCACAAAGACTAAATTGTGTATCATAATCTGCTGACAACTCAGACAGTTCAGAAGTGGCAGCAATACAGAAGTTTCACGTCTCTGATATCTTGATAAGGATGGGGCAGTTTCTCTATGGGTCGTTAATGCTCGTTCTTATTATCCTTAGACACGATAAGTTTCATTCATGCCATTGCCCTTCATATGTACAGGATATGTTTACCAGTTGCCTTTCCCAGTTGAGATATTCAGAGAATATTTGTGTCTTTAGAGTTGATCTCCAGTTACTTGTAAATATTCGTAAGACTCTCGCAGCCAATAGACCTAATCTTCTTCAAATAAATACAAATTAATTAAATTAAAGTGAGTTCAGCTTAATGCGTTGAAATTTATACAAACCTCACTCATTAAGGTCTGCTCACGGTGTCCGACCTTACTTCAATCGATCTGGTCAAAGTCAGCGATTTTTCATTCCAGTATCCTTGGAGGAAAATTTACGATCTCACGCAGAAGAATTGCGACATTTGACTTAATGTTCCAATGTAGACGAGGTTTCAATCTCCAGATAGAATGTATATTCAGTGATGTAAGTTCAGCAGAAGTCCACTTATAAAGCGAAAACGACAACTTCTGACAAGACTGAGACCAAGGAATAGTCAATCTGCGAAACAGAAAGGGAATGCAGAATGAGGTTAATAAAGTTTACTATAATCTGACTCGAAGGTGTTGAGATAAACTTAATTCTGGGTGAAAAGTAATAGTTAAAATGTAAAAGAGGTTTGGATATCAGGATGTATTCAATTTTCGGCAATGTCAGATTAACAGAAATACATTTTCCAGTTGAGAATCACGTCCAAGATTTTGGACTTTTTCGCAGAAAGCGATGTGTGCATATTGCAAACTATGCCGCTGCTACATCACGTGATGCGTACAGTGGTCACGATTGGTTATTCAGGTACGAACTAAAGCAGAGACAAACCCTACGAGGTAACGGTTAGGTGATTGTGCATAATATGGCGTCATAGATTATAAGGATAGGGCTATAAACGGTCTGACCAAGGCAAACTGGGGCAGGGATCGGTACTCGCCAATGAATATACTTGAAGGTCATTTGGGGAATAGGAAAGAGATTATTCAGAAAAAATGGCGACTCATTGATGATATATTCAGGATGTCAGGTGAGTGAAAGTGTAGTTTTCAAAATTTTCGTCTATTTTTGTCGAATAGAATAAAATAGAATATATTATATTGCAAATCAGGTGCCCAGAAGGGGCAAATAATTACTATTCCTCCTCTCACATAACTGGGAGATAACTTCGATTGAAATTTTCTGGAACAGATCCAGTCTGCTCCACAGCGGGTGATATAATCGACATGTCATATTACGTAAGGGCTCTGCGTGGCGCACCACATATTTGATGACGATGAAATAAATAGGAGGGGAAGAGTTTGGCTTAATGTCACACTCAAGGTCATTTCACTCATATGATGACAGCCAGTTTTAGAGGTGAAGGGAGCTAGAGTAACCGGAAAGAAAACCTCTGCTCGCCGGCAAAATGAATAGGGACACAATATAGAGTACGAAATTGCCATCCCTTTCTAAATTTTTCAGTCTTTACTAATGAAAAAGTTACATTGGTTCCAATGAATATCTCTCAGCGAGGGGTTTGATTACTCGATACAATACGATCTAAAAAACAGTGTATTGGAAACTGTTTTGTGTGGAATCCTGGGTCATGCTAGGAATAAAGTCTATTTGGATTGAATGTGCGACGGTATGCCTTGCGAAGGCTCGTATTGGTGATTGAAAGAGGCCATGTGGTAACCATAGCAACACCAAGAAGTAGGTTAGAGTGTCCAAAAAAATATTTCGAGCAGGACTACGGGGAGATATTGAGGTTAATATTCTCCTACTGTCTCCTACTGTGACGAAAATTTATCTGAAATAATATTTTTATAAATAGAGCGAAAATTTATCTGAGAAAATATTTTCTGTCATCATAAGTAATTCTTGGTCGAGTATTAGGGAAAGAGGAAATACGTTTCTCAGGGAAAGAGGTATTTGTCTTCCAAACAATCATAACGACATACCAAAAGTATACTGGACTCCCAAAATGCATAAATCACCATACAAAGCTAGATTCATAGCTGGTTCTAGAAGCTGCAGCACCAAGCTTCTTTCAACCCTATTGACGAGGGCCCTTCAGGAGGTAAAAGCATTTTGGGAAAGGTATTGCGCCACTATTTCTAAAAACTCTGGCGTTGAATATATGTGGATATTAAAACGAGAGATCCTGAAGGATCTTGGCGCCCACCATTGTCCGATAATTGTAAGCTAATGACTAGAGGATCTTTTTGTCCATTGTTACTAAGTACAAACGATTGATTTGTAATTTTGTTTACAGAATTTCGAATCTGAGCGAAAAGGACCGGAAAAGGTCACTGAAAAACACCAAGATATAATCTTTGTATGTTTCAGGAGTTTCAAGATTTCTAGAAACTGTACTTATGTCGGTTGTTATAATACAAGAGAAATGAGCAAAGTTAGTCTGAAAGTGAATGTACATGTACAGAGGATTCTTCGCCTTTGTTTCGTAGTATTTTTTGTATTTATTTTTTTGCACGTGTCATCATTGGGTACTGGAAGCGAAGACCAATCTCTTTGACACTTTGGCATGAGCTATGAAACATATACTTAAGATTTTATAATTAAGAACGAGTGCTAATTCTGTTCTGTTTATACGGCTATTTTGAGATATCTCTTTTAAGATACCATGCCTGAAAATAGTAAGATGGTACACTACTTAATACTGAAGGGATCCGGTCTGCGCAGTAATGTTGAAACTTTGAAAGTGCCTGAATCCTGATTATCTCCCTTGGATCGAAACATGCAGTAGTCTACAGTTGTCGAGTTGTGACGTTGAGTCACAAGAGAGACGTCCCTTCATGTAGCCGACCCGCCGGCAGACGAAAGGGTGGAGCAGTTCACTTGCTACTGCATGGACTAAAGAAAGCTGATTTAAAATTTGAAGAAATACATTTTAATTCCGAATTATTTGAACTCCTTGATATGGAAGGTGAAGGTACATGTATGGATATTCTCTATAGTCAATATATAGAATATGCCCCACCGTTTGATCCGCCGACTCTTGTGATGCAAAGTCACAACTCGAGAATACCAAATTAATTTGAAACGTAACTTGGATTTTCGAATCGGACCAAAAAAGGTATCTTGCATTACTAGGCCCGATGTGGGACCTGTGCATCAAATTTCAGAAAGATCCACAAAATATTTCCTGAGAATTCACGGTAACAATGATTGTTTCAAGGGGAAATTCAAGATGGCCGCCTTGTGGCCATATTGGATTTTCGATTCGGACCGAAAAAGGTATCTTGCACAACTAGACCATAAGGGGAACCTGTGTACCAAATTTGAGAAAGAACAACTTTGCATGGGAAAATCCAAGATGGAATTTTCGAATCGGACCAGAAAAGGTATCTTGCACAATTGAACCTGTGTATCAAATTTGAGAAAGATCCAGGCAGTACGTCCTGAGAAATCATGATAAAAAAATTTCATGGGGAAGTCTAAGATGGCCGCCTGGTGACCATATTGGACCGAAAAAGGCATCTTGCATATCGAGACCCTAAGGGGAATCTGTGTACCAACATTGAGAAAGATCCATGCAGTAGTTCCTGAGAAATGACGATAAAGTTTCATGGGGAAATCCAAGATGGCTGCCTGGTGGCCATATTGGATTTTCGAATCGGACCAAAAAAGGTTTCTTGCACAACTAGACCTCAAGGGGAACCTGTGTCCCAAATTTGAGAAAGATCCATGCAGTAGTTCCTGAGAAATCGCGATAACAAGGTTTCATGGGGAAATCCAAGATGGCTGCCTGGTGGCCATATTGGATTTTCGAATCGGACCAAAAAAGGTATCTTGCACAACTAGACCCCAAGGGAAACCTGTGTACCAAATTTGAGAAAGATCCATGCAGTACCTAGTTCCTGAGAAATCGCGATAACAAGGTTTCATGGAGAAATTAAAGATGGCTGCCTTGTGGCCATATTGGATTTTCGATTCGGACCGAAAAAGGTATCTTGCAAAACTAGACCCCAAGGGGAACCTGTGTACCAAATTTGAGAAAGATCCATACCGTAGTTCCTGAGAAATGATGATAAAGTTTCATGGGGAAATCCAAGATGGCTGCCTGGTGGCCATATTGGATTTTCGAATCGGACCAGAAAAGGTATCTTGCACAACTAGACCCCAAGGGGAACCTGTGTACCAAATTTGAGAAAGATCCATGCAGTAGTTCCTGAGAAATTGCAATAACAAGGTTTCAAAGGGAAATCCAAGATGGCTGCCTGGTGGCCATATTGGATTTTCGAATCGGACCAAAAAAGGTATCTTGCACAACTAGACCCCAAGGGGAACCTGTGTTCCAAATTTGAGAAAGATCCATGCAGAAGTTCCTGAGAAATCGCGATAACAAGGTTTCATGAGGGAAATCCAAGATGGCTGCCTGGTGGCCATATTGGATTTTCGAATCGGAACAGAAAGGGTATCTTGCACAACTAGACCTCAAGGGGAACCTGTGTACCAAATTTGAGAAAGATCCATGCAGTAGTTCCTGAGAAATCGCGATAACAAGGTTTCATGGGGAAATCCAAGATGGCTGCGTGGCGGCCATATTGGATTTTCGAATCGGACCAAAAAGGTTTCTTGCACAACTAGACCCCAAGGGGAACCTAAAATAAATTGAGAAAGATCCATGCAGTAGTTCCTGAGAAATCGCATAACAAGGTTTCATGGGGAAATCCAAGATGGCTGCCTTGGTGGCCATATTGATTTTCGAATCGGACCAAAAAGGTTTTTGCACAACTAGACCTCAAGGGGAACCTGTGTACCAAACCAAATTTGAGAAAGATCCATGCAGTAGTTCTTGAGAAATCTCGATAAGGTTTCATGGGAAAATCCAATATGGCTGCCTGGTGGTCATATTGGTTTTTCGAATCGGACCGAAAAAGGTATCTTGCACAACTAGACCCCAGGGGGAACTTGTGTACCAAATTTTAGAAAGATCCATGCAGTAGTTCCTGAGAAATCACGATAACAAGGATTCATGAAGAAATTGAAGATGGCTGCCTTGTGGCCATATTGCATTTTCGATTCGGACCGAAAAAGGTATCTTGCAAAACTAGACCCCAAGTGGAACCTGTGTACCAAATTTGAGAAAGATCCATACAGTACTTCCTGAGAAA
>JAVTVY010050613.1:0-26416 GCA_036873755.1 Hanleya hanleyi | reverse complement strand
AGGTAACGCATACAGAATTGTACGTAAGCTATGTATACTATTGGGTGTGTTAGTTAAACCCACTAAGTAATTTAAAGTGATATGATCGTGAATCATCGAACTATTAAACTTTCGCCAACCATGGCTGCGATGTCTCCGTTGATGGGGTTTAAATGGTTGGGTAATGTTGGATATATTTGAACGGCGGTTTGTAGCATTGCCGAACCCACTGACATTATCATTTAAACCAAACGGAAACACTGACCCAAGTTCTAGCATCCAGAATAATTCCCGCTCTCGGATTTTTCTCTCAAATCCAAAAGGGGAATCCTTAGTAGATGGATAGACGAAGTCTATGATCTGAATACTAAAGTTATCCCAGCCGTGGTCGGGTCCAGAAAAATGCCTACCTATAAGCAATTGCTTTTTCCTAACGGATTTTCTGTGATCGTTAACCCTAAGATGGAGTCTTTGGGTGGTCTTGCCAACATACTGTTGACCACACTTCTTACAGGAAACTAAATAAATACAGTTTGTAGTAGAACAACTAAGATCAACATACGAGTTAACAGAATGAGTTACCAGTTAACGCGGAACTAAATGAAGCTGAAGTATTAAAGAGTGGACACGTGAGACATCCACGATGTCCACATTTAGAAATTTTGAAATTATTACATGTAGAATTCGGTGCTAAACAATCATCAAGCGCAATATTACAAGGTTTGATGTCGTGGCCTTGCTTTGCTGTCAGAAATATATCTGTCATTTGGATTGAAAAAGGTCTTAGTGCATTTCGAACTATTAGAGACTCGGCCGAGAAACCTGCACTAAGGTTCCTCGGGTCTGTCTTCATATTTTTTCTTATAGTTGTGTTCATTATGAGTGTTGGGTGTGCAGGGGCCCGGCCTCGGGGACAACTTGTCCACCAGCAGAATCCAGGCATACACAGGTTAAAATTACAAGCGTCTAGTCCGTCATTCATAATCCAGCCGTCGTCCATTAGAGAATATCCGCGTCCATAATCCAAAGACCTATTCCATTTCCACATAACAGTATTAGCACCAAATTCAAAAAGACAATCATAGTATACATAAACATAGGCTTGTTTCCTGCAAGAGAGAAGCGGTTAACAGTTTTCAATGATGCCGGCAAGACATCATGATGTTCCAAAAATATCAAATCCGTATCGCTGATCAGTATTCTTAATCCATAATATTCGTTATAGAGTCGTCATCTAAAAAAAGTTGTATCTCAGTCACGCTTTGATTGTGACTGTTCATATGAGTACCATGAGGATCTTGAAGTACATGGGTTCATACGGCCCCTAGCCCCGGGTTAAGCTGAATTAGACACAAGTTACGAAACGTAGCGCCATAGATCTTGCACGCTACGTTCGTATTTTGCTATCAGCATGCGATATGTATCGCCAAATTTGAGAAACTTTGTAGTTTCTGTAGTTTCCTTCAAATCCAGTGAAGGTGGATATATATCCTTCACTGCGTAATGTAATTGTTGTCTCTGCTACTATTACAAGACATACTGAAGATAATTGTTGTCTCTACTACTACTGCAAGACGTACTTAAGGTAATTTTTGTATCTACTACTATTGCAATACATACTGAAGGTAATTGTTGTCTCTACTACAACTGCAAGCCATACTTAAGGTAAGTGTTGTCTCTACTACTATTGCAAGACATTCTGAAGATAATTATTGTCTCTACTACTACTGCAAGACATACTGAAGGTAACTGTTGTCTCTACTACTATTGCAAGACATACTGAAGGTAATTGTTGTCTCTACTACTAATGCAAGACATACTTAAGGTAATTCTTGTCTCTACTACCACAGGAGTTACTGAATTTGATTGTTGTCAACGCTACTATCCCAAGAGGCACTGCAGACGGTTGTAGCGACTGCTATCATTGTACGATTTACCAAAGTCGATTGTTGTCACTGCTGCTACCGTAATATTTATGAAAAAGGATATACTACTGTAACAGATGCTATCGCAAGACTTATTTCAGTGTGATTGCTGTCACTGCTACTATAGCAAGATTTATCAAAGGTGATTGCTGTCAGTGCTGCTATCGCAAGACTTGTTTCAGTGTGATTGCTGTCACTGCTACTATAGCAAGATTTATCAAAGGTGATTGCTGTCAGTGCTGCTATCGCAAGACTTATTTCAGTGTGATTGCTGTCACTGCTACTACAGAAAGATTTATCAAAGGTGATTGCTGTCAGTGCTGCTATCGCAAGATACTGGCGGTGAATGCCGTCACTGTTACGGTTAAACAATTTACGTGATTCGATTGCTGTGACTGCTACTACTGCAACTCTCGCAAGACAAACGGAATGTGATTGATGTTACTGCAACTATCTCAAGACACGCAGAATGTGATTGCTATCTTTGCTACTATTGCAAGACACACTTAATGCCATTGCTGTTTATGCCACAATCGCAGATATGATGAAGGTAATTGCCGTCTCGCTGAAGGTGATTGCGGTCTCCACTACTATTGCAAGACTCGCTAAAGGTGATGCCGTCTCTGCTACTATTGCAAGACTCGCTGAAGGTAATGCCGTCTCTACTACTATTGCAAGACTCACTGAAGGTGATTGTAGTCTCTACTACAATCGCAAAAACCCACTGAAAGTTATTACATCTGCTGTCACTGCTCCCATCGCAAGATTTCCGAAAGGCGATTGCTGTTACTGCTACTATATCCTAGAAATTGCTAAAAGCTACCGTTACAGCAACTATCGCTAATCGTAACCACGCACGAAAAAATTGGCATAAACACTTCAATAAATGTTTCATAATGTTTTAGTGTTAACAAGCACATCAAATGAGTAAAGGTTTCAAATACATGGATAGTACGATAGGCGTGAGCCACAACGCCTGACGCTTTATTTGTAGCTACAAAATAATGAAACTAGGCATGAGAATGCTACATAGTACATTGCAGTTTCAAATGTAGCTGAATAATGAAATTCCACCAAAAAAAAGAAGAAAAAAAAGGAATCAATTCGATACAACACACTATACATTTAACGAATATAAATGGAATGCAATGCAATGAAGCGAAACAATTCTTTCCTGGAATTATTTTAATACCCTGACTAAATTCAATAGAGCTCAAAAACAACGTGTAAATAGAAACAATACATGCTATTTTCGTTTGGAGGAAAACTAGTATTTAATACACGCTAGAATATAAACAACAACTGCAACAAATCTGTAAGTTGTGACTGAAATCCCTGAAGAAATAATGGCAGAGTAGCAAATAATTCTACCCAGAATGTCTAAGCTAGTAGCAACGGATTCTGTTCTATTTAATAAAGGGAGACAACCCGTAACCCTTCATAAGATGACTGGGTAAACACGAATGACCTACAATGCTTTTATTTGCATGGTCTAGCGAAAGTACAAGTGTCAACAAGTATACGCCTGTTCCGGCTTTACTCTACTGATCAGTCAGTAGACTTATAACGAATCCGATTATCTACCGACTCTGGTAATAAGTTAGCTAAGATTCATAGCGTCTCCCTTCCCTCACCGCTATGCCGGGGGGATCCTCCATGCCCCCAGTTCCCAAAACTGGAAGCTAGGTTTCACCCAATGAAATACTATACCAAATCTGAAATATAATTTGCTCCTGTTTTCGTCTGAACAAAAACATGGACCTGGGTGACAATAACTTTCTTGCCTCTGCTCTCGCAGTGTTTGAGTCTGAAGGAAAACCTTGGTCCTGGTTGACAATGACGGTCGACAATAAATTTCCCGCCACTTCTCTCGCAGTGTTTGAATAAATTTTCCGCCACTACTCTCGCAGTGTTTGAGTCCAAAGAAAAACATTGGTCCTGGTCGACAATGATGGTCGACAATAAATTTCTTGCCCCTACTTTCACAGTGTTTGAGTGCGAGTAGAAAACCTTGGTCCTGGTCGACAATGACGGTCGACAATAAATTTCTGGCCCTCATTCTCGCAGTGTTAATAAATTTCCCGCCACTTTTCTCGCAGTGTTGGAATAAATTTTCCGCCTTTGCTCTCACATTGTTGGAGTCAGAGGAAAAAACCTAATGGCCCTGGTGGACAATGACGGTCGACAATAAATTTCTTGCCCCTTCTCTCGCAGTGTTTGAGTCCGAGCAGAAAACATTGGTCGTGGATGACAATGACGATCGACAATAAATCTCCCGCCCTTACTCTCGCAGTGTTTGAGTCCGAGCAGAAAACATTGGTCCTGGTTGACAATGACGGTCGACAATAAATTTCCCGCCACTTCTCTTGCAGTGTTTGAATAAATTTCCCGCCACTACTCTCGCAGTGTTTAAGTCAGAGCAGAAAACCTTGATTCTGGTTGACAATGACGGTCAACAATAAATTTCCCGCCACTTCTCTCGCAGTGTTTGAATAAATTTCCCGCCCTTACTCTCGCAGTGTTTAAGTCAGAGCAGAAAACCTTGGTTCTGGTTGACAATGACGGTCGACAATAAATTTCCCTCCCTTTCTCTCGCAGTGTTTGAGTGCGAGTAGAAAACCTTGGTCCTGGTCGACGATAAATTTCTTGCCCTCACTCTCTGTGTTTTTAGCCCGAAGGAAAATTTTGGTTCTTACCCCTACTCGCGCAGTACATAAGTCCGAAATAAAACATTGGTCCTGGTTGACAATGACGGTCGACAATAAATTTCCCGCCACTTCTCTCGCGATGTTTGAATAAATTTTCCACCACTACTCTCACAGAGTTTGAGTCCGAAGAAAAACATTGGTCCTGGTCGACAATGACGGTCGACAATAAATTTCTTGCCCTTACTCTCGCAGTGTTTAAAAACATTTCCACCACTATTCTCGCAGTGTTTTAGACCGAAGGAAAACAGTGGTCCTGGCCAACAATGTAGGTCACAAATAAATTACCCACCACTACTCCCAGTGCTCTAATCTGAAGAAAAACCTTGGTTCTGTTCGACAATGATGGTCCACAATAAATTTCCCGCCCCTCGTAACTCTCGCAGTGTTTTAATAAATTTACCGCCACTACTCTTTCAGTGTTGATGTCTGAAGGAAAACATTAGTCCTGGTCGACAATGACGGTTGACAATAAACTTCCCGCCACCTCTCTCACAGTGTTTTAATAAATTTCCCGCCATTACTCTCACAGTGTTTGAGTCCCAAGAAAAACATTGGTCCTGGTCGACAATGACGGTCGACAATAAATTTCTTGCCCTTACTCTTGCAGTGTTTATTTGGAAGGAAAGCCTTGGTCCTGGATGACAATGACGGTCGACAATAAATTTCGCGCCACTCCTCATTCAGGGTTTAAAACAATTTCCCGCCACCACTCTCGCAGTGTTTGAGACCGAAGGAAACACTGGTCCTGGCCAACAAAGTAGGTCAAAAATATATTACCCGCCACTACTCTCAGTGCTCTAGTCCGAAGAAAAACCTTGGTTCTGGCCGACAATGACGGTCGACAATAAATTTCCCGCCCCTACTCTCGCAGTGTTTGAATAAATTTACTGCCACTAATCTCGCAGTGTTGGAGTCCGAAGGAAAACATTAGTCCTGGTCGACAATGACGGTCGACAATAAATTTCCCGCCACCTCTCTCGCAGTGTTTGAATAAATTTCCCGCCATTACTCTCACGTTCACAGTGTTTGAGTCCGAAGGATAACATTGGCCCTGGTCTACAATGACAGTCAACAATTTTGTGCCCTTACTCTTGCAGTGTTTTAGTCGGAAGGAAAAATCTTTGTCCTAAGGATGACAATGACGGTCGACAATAAATTTCCCTCCGCTACTCACGCAAGATTTTAACAAATTTCCCGCCACTACTCTTGCAGTGTTTGAGACCGAAGGAAAACACTGATCCTGGCCAACAATGTAGGTCACAAGTAAATTACCCACAATTACACTCTGTGTTCTAGTCTGAAGAAAAACCTTGGTTCTGGTCGACAATGATGGTTGACAATACCTTTCCCTCCCCCACTCTCGCAGTGTTTGAATAAATTTACCACCACAACTCTCGCAGTGTTGGAGTCCGAAGGGAAGCATTAGTCTTGGTCGACAATGACGGTCGACAATAAATTTCCCGCCACTTCTATCAGTGTTTGAATCAATTTCCTGCCACTACTCAGTCTTCAAACATCAATGCCCGGTTGTAGTTCCGCCATTATCTTCGTATGGGTCACGTGATCACTGATACGTTGCCGATCACGTGACACGTACGAATTTAATGGAGGAGAAATTCAAGAAATGTGAAGACTGATTGCAGACGGATGAGCTCTTCATGGCAAACAAACTCTTTGCCGAACTCGATAAATCTAATAGACAGAGAGTTGGGATGGGTAGTTTTATTGCCGGATAGAGCCGAACGACCCATGGAGCCATGTTATCCCGGAGTGTACATGTAAGTCCATGAAGAGGACTCATGGCTGAGTGTAGGAACGAACGAAGCCATGTCAACTTGTTTTGCTATTGTTTTGCTCGCTATTTTTAGCCCTATAACCAGTCTGGAATTTCATTGGTCGACTCTCCCGTCCTGGGTGACTGGAGTTGTAAAACAACGGGTTTGCGGAGAAGGCAGAAAGCATCGGTCGTATGTCAGGGGCAGATAATCCAGTGGGCGGGAGATGACTTTTGAGGTTAATTTCGACCAATCGTCGCTGGTCATATTGTATAGCCTGGCATATAAAATTCTGAAATAAGCGTTTTTGGCCGGGGAGAATGAATTTCTCTCCTCCATGTAAGATTTAGATATTTAAAGCGACGATCTTCCGAAGCTTGGTCCATGCACTTGGTAAGTATTAAACGGATGGCGTTTGGAAAGATAGGCTTTTTTTTAGAATTGTTTGAAACGACCGTGTTGAGTGGCTCTATTCCCAACTCTCTTTGTTCTATGTCATAGAGGACGGCTAGGGTTGATAATTAAAAACTGTAGTAACTCGATCGGCTTGACATAATATGGCGATAACTTTAACTGAGTCAGAGATGGAAAAGAAATACACTAATAAAAAAAGACAAAAAAATCGATTTAAAAATATATATATATAGATATTTATTAATTTTCATAATTTATTGGAAAAAATTATTTGTAGACAAAGACCATGATCCAACATCCCACGACACAGGCCAGGCAGCTGTGCCTGGTCTCTGTGACTCCGCTTACCGTTATTTGTGTTGTAGTCGCATAGAGTTACGTTCATGATCAGAGTATTTATTCCCAATGAACATGCCATGCTTGTGTCTCAAACCGGACACAAATTCTAATACAACCTGTAACCATCTGGGTCATCGTATACGCGGTAAGACTGATGACACTGGGTGAAGTGCATGCAAATGATTCTAATACCATACTGTCCACTTCAGCCAACATTCTCCACAGCTGGTGTATTTTCCCGCTTGCTGAAACATTATCAAGCTTTGTCACTGCAACTCCGAATAGTGGAGAATATGTCCGTTCTCTTTTTCGTTGGCCAAGCAACAGTCGCTGTCAGGAAAATTGTTACACGGCGAAGACGAAAAAATCGTCTCCCTCTTCTGCGGCCACGAAACCGTCTACATCCGCAGAGAAGAATAAACAATATGACAGCAGCAAATGCTGCAGAGTATTTTGGAAAGCAGAATTTCCATGGGCACAGGAGCGTGATGGCCAACAACAACAACAACAAATGAACATAATGTTACCTACTAGTAGTATAATAAATACTGGTCCAAGGGGGCCACACCTGCAATAACACTGGTGAAAACCCAGACTCCTACTTGCCCGTTTTGTTTTTCTAGGTAATACCTAGTATTCATTGTTTAGTATCTGCGGGTGCAAGTTTCGGGTTATTTATGGTCGAAAATTCTTATTTCTTAATTACCTTATCAATGGGAGGTCTTACACCAAAGCCTTGCCCAAACAATTTGTTTGGGCAAGGCTTTGGTGTAAGACCTCCCATTGATTGTTTGGGCAAGGCTTTGGTGTAAGACCTCCCATTGATAAGGTAATATCCTGGACAAAAGACTGACAATACAACTTGCAGCAGTTCCTTTGTCAATTATATTTTGTGAGTCTTGCACCAAATCGTTGCCATTGTTGGCAAATTGTGTAGAGATGTTCATATACACACCCACTTTCTCGGGGTGTTCTGACCCTACAGCTGCCTGAGTATAGAAATTATTACAACATCACTATATGTACTAACATGTACCTCAGAGCAGTTGTTTCATGTACCTCGGAGCAGTTGTTTCGGAGATATATCTTACGTATATCCCTAGCTAACTTCATAGCGTCTTCCTTCCCTCAAAGCTATGCCGACGACAAATACATTTCCCTGTTGGTAACTCGAACATCTCCATCGCGCACTTATTATTACCATTGCGCCGTATTGGACATTCATTAACTTGAGAAAATGGTCCGCGATGAATAAAAATACCGAAATGGCAGACTAAATGGTCCTTCATCAGTCATATAATTACAGACGTTAAAATTATCTCTATGGAGCCTCCACATCACTTGAAATCGAGAGTCAAGAAGATGGGCATTTCCGTCATAATAGACCGCGTGTATACAGGAGATGATGATCACAATCTTTCATCGATAATGGTATTTTTATTCATCGCGGGCCATTTTCTCAAGTTAATGAATGTCCAGTAGGGCGCAAAGGTAATAATAAGTGCGCGATGGAGATGTTCGAGTTACCAACAGGGAAATGTATTTGTCGTCGGCATAGCGTTGAGGGAAGAAAGACGCTATGAATCTTAGCTAGTATATCCCAGGCACATATCTTTCATCAGGATACAGCAAGGTTAAAGCAAACCCAACTGAAGCAGAATTGAAGGCCCATGCATTTATTTATGGCTGCAGTTCATATAGTCTGGACAATTGACCAGGTTAGAGCAAATGACTAACTGGGGAAAATATTCCAATTAGGATATTAAATCCAAGTTAGGATATTGAAAATATATCATAATTGGGATATTTTGACCGATTTTCATACTGAACGGCAATGGCGAATATCAGCATGTAAACTATAATCAAGATAGAATTTACTTCATAGAACTGCCAATGCTACTGTATAATTTTGCTGACCTTTTCTCGCCAACATTATTCTCTCTAATATTTAAATTATGTGCATTTATTTTTTTTGTCTTGTTGCTGCAGTATACTTCCCATCACTCACCACAGTAAACTTATATGTCTTTATACGAACAGAATAACTAGCAAAATTTGCCAGCTTGAAAATATGGAAGTATAAAAAAATATCCAAATTGAGATCTTTTATCCCAATTGAGATATATCCCAGTTAGTCCTTTTCCCTGACCTGTTGACAATTCGAGTACCAGAATGACTTTGTGGAAGACAAACAACAGAACAAAACATTTAAACTTAGGTGATTAGCTTTATTAAGTTTTTTTTTCATCTTTTAATCCAGGCCACCCACAAGGAATAAAATAGCTGATAAGGTGTCAAATTAAGAAGGAACAATCTAATACATGCAGCTTCGCAAAAAGATCGAGCTCTTCAGGGTACTGGCACATCATTTGAGGTTGCACATCATTGGCAATGCACATCATTCAAAATAACAATACATTTATTAAAAAATATGATTTCTATGTCAGTATGTTGAGGTTGGATTGAAGGAGGAACTCTATTATAGCTTCAAATAAAGATTACGCAATAGTTGGAGTAAAGCTATCATTTCCAGTGTGCGATGAGACTTCAGGACTCAACTTGATAAACACTCACATTTGTATGCAAATAAAAGAATATAATGGCAACTGTGTCCAGTCATAATGTATATGCTAAATAATCATGTGCACTGGTAAAGACTGAGTGATCACAAACTGATTAAAATTTTAAAGTAAGTTAAATGTGTGGACAGAAATATGGTTCGAACAAAAGCTTTAGGGTAAACTAGAATTTGATAGCAAAATTGAAGGAAATGGTGTCCTTCATTTAAGGCGACATAAAATTATGAACTAACAGGGGTTCGGTACTGCGGGATTCCCCTGCCAGTTATTTTGATGTTGAACTTCTGAAATAAAATAATGTCATCAAACTATTAGTAAATACATGTACTATAAAGGAAACTCTAGGTGATTTGGTATGCATGCCTGTATATACAATGTACACTGCATCTCATACCTAATAATAGGTTAGTATCACATATAAGAGATATCAAATTAGAAATTAAAATATGATTGAATAAGTGTAGCATGATGTAAGCTCCAGGAAAATATGAGCATATGGGGTCTGGCGAAGCTTAGTTTAGGAGATGGGTGGTGGCACATGGTGCCCCGAGGGTGGGACATGCTTCCATGGGTAGCGCATGTGTTGAATAAATGTAGGATCATGTAAGCTGCGGGAAAATATGATGGTATGGGGTCAGGCGAAGCTTAGTTTATAAGATATAGGGTGGGGATCGGAGCCAGGGGTGGGGACATGCTCCCGGGGTTAGTGGATGGGTAAAATAAGTGTACAGGATAATCTGAGCTCCCAAACTATATGAGAGTATGGCTTTGGTAAATTACAAGCGTCCAGTCCGTCATTCATAATCCAGCCGTCGTCCATTAGAGAATATCCGCGACCTATTCCATTTTCCATATAACAGTATTAGCACCAAATTCAAAAAGACAATCATAGTATAGTAGTATACAAGGAGTAAATTGATAAAGTAGCGCGTCAGTGCGCATGCGCAGAACCTTTGTTGACGTCACAATTGGGCGTGTGCGCATGCGTGTGTGTGTGGATGGTGGGTGCTGGGTACAAGATGGCGGCCTGTGTGTGGATGGTGGGTGCTGGGTACAAGATGGCGGCGTGTGGATGGTGGGTGCTGGGTACAAGATGGCGGCGTGTGTGTGGATGGTGGGTGCTGGGTACAAGATGGCGGCGTGTGTGGATGGTGGGTGCTGGGTACAAAATGGCGGTGTGTGTGTGTGGATGGTGGGTGCTGGGTACAAGATGGCGGCCTGTGTGTGGATGGTGGGTGCTGGGTACAAGATGGCGGCCTGTGTGTGGATGGTGGGTGCTGGGTACAAGATGGCGGCGTATGTGGATGGTGGGTGCTGGGTACAAGATGGCGGCGTGTGTGTGGATGGTGGGTGCTGGGTACAAGATGGCGGCGTGTGGATGGTGGGTGCTGGGTACAAGATGGCGGCGTGTGTGGATGGTGGGTGCTGGGTACAAGATGGCGGATTGTAGAAAAACGTATAAAAGGAGTCGATTTTTAGGGTAGGGGTGTATTCATTGCACTACTTTTGCAGAGCACTGTGACTTACCTGACCTGACCAGCCTCCCAGCCTGTCTACCTGCCTGCCTGCCTGTTTCACCTCTAGTCTGCTTCACCTCTAGCCAGTCATCCAGCCTGCTTGCCTGTTTTGTATGAGCTGTGAACCTTTTACTTTTTTTGATTTTACCAGTGCAACAGACTTTTACACCGTAGCAGTTGCTCATCAGCCTGAGCCCACAGTCATGGAGTCAGCCGACCAAGTGAAGTTTCGAAAGAACCGTGTTCGCCTCATTGATGAGATGCAGCATGTGGGCGCATTATGTGATTTCCTTATGGACGAAAACATACTCCTGAAACACGGTCGCGAAGATATCATGGCTGAGAAAACCCCTTCAGGACAAAACAGAAAACTCATCGACGATCTACTGCGCCGTGGTTCTTATGCATTTCTAGCCTTCGTGGAGGCGCTGAAGAAGACGGAAAATGAAGAACTAGCAGATCTACTTGAAGCCGACGACGTTATACAAGATGATGATATCTTAGTGATGGATACCACCGAAGAGCGTACAGCTAGCAAACGTACGCACACCACTACCCCAGAGAGTACACCTGCTAAACGCGCTGGACGACCCAAACGCCCTCGACTAACACCGTTAGAAATACCTGTGGTTGAGGAGCCAGTAGTAGTACCCCAGCAAGTGAAACAAGAGGTAGAACTTCCTATGTCTGTCCAGGAGATCAATAACCTCATCCAGCAAGCCTACCAGGCAGCCCACACGGACATTTGGGAGCTCTCACCCTATTTAACTGTGAGTGTGAAAGACGAAGAAGTGCATTTTAATGCAGCGGGCTTTAACGACAGACCCGGTAAGCATATTGCCTTGACCTTAGACACCTGGCAAAAACTGGAGACCCTTGATTACGCCATCGATGCGGTTATTCGCGACCAGGGGAATGACGAAGCGAAATTTCATGTGGGTGACGACATCTTTGTGAGCTGTGCTTATTTCAACGATCAGCTCCTCGTGCATATCCGTAAATGGCGAAGGCGGTTAGATACGCAAGAGCTTGTTGCTTGTCCTCAGGGTGTCACTTTGAAATTAACGGCGTGGCGGAAGTTGCAGAGTCTCGCAAGTCCAATTCGTCAAGCTCTGACCTACCAGGTGTCTCACTATATTTATCAGAAGTACATCGACACAGTCCTGGATCTCATCAGACCTCAAATTCCAGAGGACACTAGTGTACCCTCATACGCACTGATCACTGAAGCACTACAGACCGTGACGGAGACGCAAATTGCCCTGGGAGTAGAAGCGGGCTGCCCTGCCAAAATTCCACGTGAAGAGATTATTACCTACATTTACGTGCACCAGGGCCGGAAAGATGATGATGAATTCAAACAAGTCTTGTTGGCGAACTATTGAGAACAAGTGTTGAAAAACATTTACCATACACATTCATTGAAGTGGCTTGAGAGCGTATAATTGTATTAAAAAATTCAGAATTTTTTTACTGTTAATTGTATTAAAAAATTCAATACTCAGATATAATTGTATTAAAATTCAATACCCTTGTGAATACGTTCATTCTATTTGTGTTAATAAAAATAGTAGAAAATTAAAAAAATGCTTAGTGTTCATTCTTTTTTTTAATTTTTTTGAAATTATTGAAAAAAATAAAAATTGAAATTATTGAAAAAAAGGATTATTTCAACCCCACACCCAGTCCATTAGATGCCCCTTCATGAATGCTTCAATTTGATACCTCACTCGACCCCATCGGGCCACTAGGGGCTCTCCTAGCTCCAAAAAGGCTATTTTCATACCCTTCGGCCACCGCGCATGCGCAGAATCACCCTAATTCAATCCCACACCCAGTCCATCAGATGCTCCTTCACCTAAGCTTCAATTTGATACCTCACTCGACCCACTACCTCCAAAAAAAAAAAATAAAAAAAATGCGCATGCGCATTTTATTTTATTTTTTTAGATGGTGGGTCGAGTGAGGTATCAAATTTGACGTGAAATGCTTCACATTGATACCTCACTCGACCCCATTGGACCATTAGGGGCTCCCCTAGCTCCAAAAAGGCAAAAATGCGCATGCGCATTTTTTTATTTTTTACCTTTTGGAGCTAGGGGAGCCCCTAATGGTCCAATGGGGTCGAGTGAGGTATCAATGTGAAGCATTTCACGTCAGCTTCAATTTGATACCTCACTCGACCCACTACCTCCAAAAAAAAAAATAAAAAAATGCGCATCCGCATTTTTTTTTTTGTTGGAGGTAGTGGGTGGAGTGAGGTATCAAATTGAAGCTGACGTGAAATGCTTCACATTGATACCTCACTCGACCCCATTGGACCATTAGGGGCTCCCCTAGCTCCAAAAAGGTTATGAAATTTCGTTGACCTGGACTTGTGAAGATGAAATAAGGAGCTAAAATTTTTTTGGGGGGAAGTGGGTCGAGTGAGGTATCAAATTGAAGCTTAGGTGAAGGAGCATCTGATGGACTGGGTGTGGGATTGAATTAGGGTGATTCTGCGCATGCGCGGTGGCCGAAGGGTATGATTTTTTTCAATAATTTCAAAAAATTTTAAAAAAATTTAATTTTTTTTTTCTTTGAGGAGAGGATGATGGGGGCTGGTGTTAATTTTTTTGTGCTTTTGATAGAAGTTTCCTCTTCCGGAAAGATGGGGTGGCCCTGAAAAGGGCCTTTGAAAGTGTTACGACACTTATGCGCGGTAGATTCTTTTTACTCCACCCACATGCTTCCTGCAGATTGGGCACTTGATTTTTAAATGTTGTTCGCCTGCGTCGTGGCAGCGGAACATATCCCCGACACACGTCAGCGTCACCCAACAATCTTGACACAGACACAAGTGGCCACACGGCAATACTGCGTACTGGCTCTCCTCATCTGTACAGACACTACATCGTGTTTTTTTTCTTCTTTATGTCGTTCTGTGTTCTGTTTGGAAATCTCCGCCTCCATTCCATTCATTGTCGCCTCCATTCCATTCATGGCTTCCCGCATGGTGTTAATCACTTCGTTCAGGCGGGATACCTCGGCTTCGTGTTGGCATCGTGGTTGTGGAGTTTCTGCAGCCGAAATCGTTATACTGGGAGTTTCGGCAGGCGACGTTGTTGCAAGTCTATGGCTATTTAACCATGCACGGTCTTCAGCCGAAGTCGTTATACTGGGAGTTTCGGCAGGCAACGTCGTTGTTGTTGTTGTTGTTGCAGGTGTGTGGCTATTTAACCATGCAAGGTCTTGTCCGTTTTCTCCATCAGTTATATCACCGTCGTCGGATTCTTCTTCTACGGTCACCATTCTGCTAATTTCTTCGTCTTGTTGTTGACTTAGTCTTTGCAACCGTCCATCTGCTTCTGCTATTACATCTCGCCGGAGTTGTTCCTATTCTCCTGTACTTTGTCTGATCATGGCTTCGTGTTCAATTCCCCGCTGAAAGCTTGTAACTATGGTTATTCCTCCATTATCTTCACTGCTAAGCATCTCTCTGTGTTCTGCAGCATTTCTTGGATCTCTAGGGGGGTGGTGAGTGAACAGTGGTCGTCTTCTTGTAGCCATGATTGAATTTGTGAATAAATGACAACAGACTACACGTTATTTATAGTCTAGACGGCTTGTGGGTGGTGGGTGCTGGGTACAAGATGGCGGTGTGTGTGTGTGTGGGTGGTGGGTGCTGGGTACAAGATGGCGGCGTGTAGGTGGTGGGTGCTGGGTACAAGATGGCGGCGTGTGGATGGTGGGTGCTGGGTACAAGATGGCGGCCGCCGGTGTGAGTCAGTGCAAGATTATGGTATCTGCTAAAAAATGGTGTGTTTTATTTTTCCCAAACTTTTATTTTTTTTCAAAGTTTTATTTCGATAAACCTGCTGGAATTTTCAGGGTAATATGATAAGATTGTAAGCTGTAGTCTGGATGTATTTTTAGCCAGGAAAATCGATTTATTTCCCAGTGTACGGTGTTTTTCACACTACCGTATCATAATCTTATGGGTTTAAAATGGATAAAATTCTTAAAAATAACGACATAGTCGAGCGCTAGGTTGGTAAATTTTTTAAAATATTACACTATGAATTGGCTGAGTTTAATTGGAAATAAAATGTATACGGGCCCTGATTTATTGTAAAATGACAGCCTTTTATAAATTGTAAAAGAAACACACACACACAGATTTTCGCAGCGTCAGTGTAGCAGACGACAGAGTGTTGTCGCTACGGTCCGCGCTTTTACATTATAAATAGTGCGCAGTTTTTTTTCAGGCGTTCTCAATTAGCCTCAGTGCCCAGTCATGCAGGCACCCCTGATTGAAATCATGGATATTAACAAATCAGACTTCACCCCAAATGATGATGTACCACTGCTCGGCGACGTCATTAATTTGGTACATGACCAACCCTGGTTGGATGCTATAATGACAGATTTATTCCCACCACCACCTGAACCCCGGAATTATCCTCTACCAAGCACAGCCCATTGTGAAGACCCCCCAGAAACATCGCAGCTGAGTAACTTCTTCGCTCTAGCAGCCACACCGGATGTTGACGCATTCCAATGTTTTGACAACATAGATTGCATGTTAGACAGTCTGTTGAGACCACAAGCTAAAGACAAAAAAGCCGATGGAAAAATGGCACAAGAAAGCAGAAGCCAGACAACAGACACTTCAGACGAAGATGAGCATGCGGAGAACAGGGAAGACACGACAGTATCCCAAAAGAGCAGGAAAGATTCCAGAAGAAACCGGGCAGACTACAGAAAAAATCGAAAAGACGTGAGAACCACTCGAAATCGGCAACATGTGAGAAAAAATCCGAAGGACGTCAGAACAAACAGAGTCAGAGACAGGAAAATAAGCCAAGATGAGGACGAGATGCATTATGTTTGGTCGATAGCAACAACAACACTGGGGTCCAACACAGAACGTCAACACGCCTTATATTTACCCTGTGTGGAATGCACTAATCAATTTGCAAAATTTGCGATCTTCCCGTGCGGGCATCAGGCTTTATGTGAAACGTGTATCCATCGTTACGCCCAGATTCCGACATGCGCAGAAGCCAACCAGCCCCGAATGTGTGAATTACTTCCCTTGACATGCCCCGTCTCTGCTGATAGAAGACAGCGTCAACAACAAGCCCTGTCAACAATGTAATGGCTTATTACATATCTGGTTATTTTTATAACCACCCTAAAAATTAAAAACAGATTCCCACCTATCCCTGTGCTATAAATTTCAGCCCGTTATTTATTCGGGTTGTAATATATCAAAATAAAAAAATAAATGTCCGTTATCGTTCGGACAATTAATTAATGGGAGAGAGAAAAAATCTGTGTTTTTAATAGAGAGATTAGTCCTCACAAGGACTGTTTGATATCGGGCAGGGGTTGTTTATTTTTTGGTGATGCATTGCTAATAAAAAATAAAAAAAGGGATGGGGCTGTATGCTTTGAAATTGATGTGCAAGTTAGAAAGCTTATCCTCTTTCGAAGAATTGTTCGTTCTGAAAAGAACGGTTGGTTTCAATTTTTTCCCCCTGTTTTATTCAGGGTGGGGAGTGGCCTACTCCCCCATCTCACTGATGGAAAAATACCGGTAAGGGTGATCATCTTCTATGTCCGGGGTGAGGGCTTGCCCGTTGATAAAAATGGCAGCGGCGACGGTCGGAGGTGGTTCCTCCCAGATAATCAGGGGGTCGTCACTGTCGTCGTCTTCCAGGGAGGAGGGCAGGTCTTCCAGGGGGAAGGGTGATGGTACAGCCTCCTCCTCCTCCCGGGGTTGGGGCGCTGTTGTTGCCGTCGGAGCAGGGAACATCCTCTGTCCCATGAGGTTTTCGAATGTGAATTCTTCGGCTGGTTGAGGCGTTGTTGTTGATGCCGGAGGAGGGGTGGATTCTTCATTCATCACTCGCTGTAATAGGTTGAACCACCCCTCCTCGTTGATGGACGTGTTTACAGCGTCGAGCAAGGCGCGAACATTATTCGCCGTGCCCGGCCCTTGTCTTTGCGTGTCGGTCAGCATGCACTCCCATCCCGCAAACTCATTGGCCCAGAATTCCCTGATGACTTTCTTCATCACTCTTTTCTTCCGTCTGCTCAGCTTCCCCTTCGGTAACACCGGCTTCCCCGTGGTGCACATCTTCGCTGCTTGTTTTGACATCTTCGCTGCTTGTTTTGACATGTTGTTGGCAGTCAAAAAAAGTTTTGCAATGGGCCTATGAATCTGGCCGCGATATATATAGACAACGCGCGGACCTCGTCGAAATCGTTGGGATTGTGGGGAACGTGAAATTCGGCGTGTGTTTCTTTTTAATTTATAAAAGGCTGTTATTTGACAATAAAATGTCAGTGCATTTATATATTTTATTTCCAATTGAACTCAGATAATTCATGGTATAGTATGTAAAATTTTAGCCGCCTAACGCTCGACTACACCGTTATTGTATGATTTTTAGTGAATTTTACTCGCCTAATGTGAAAGTACGATAGTAGGAAAAATCTGCTACACTGAAAATAAATTGATTTTCCTGGCTAAAAATACGTCAACATTATCACTTACAACCTTATACTAGCTCGGTGAAAATTCCAGCGCGTTTATCGAAAGAGAACTGTAGAAAATTATAAAAACAGACCCTTCATTTCACCGTAAGAAACACAACGCGCGCCGCTTCGATTCAAATTTTGGTGTCAAAACAGAGTTGCGTCCCATTTTTTTGCGCTAAAAAAATTGAAACACGTTTTGTTCCAATTCATGCTATTTGGTAATTTATTAAATGTGTTTGTCGTATGAATTACATTGTTTTATTGAAGTAGAAGCAAGAAGAGGATGTTGGCTACCTATTTGATGAATTGTTTCATTGAATTAACGTTTCCTTAAATTTATAAGCTGTCTCAGCGCACTAGGGGCACACAGTTTAGCATTGAAGAAATACCTTCACGTACGTATAGCATTTATTACATTATATAGTATGGCTTTGCAAGTATAGGGTTTGGCTATTTCAGAGCACTATGGATTGTTCTGGTAATTATGAGGACTTGATATACTATGCCAGCAATGATATTATTTTATTTTTATCATGTTAAATACTCAAGAATATCAATTTATGCACTCTGGGTCCGTCTACAAAAATTGCATTGTCAATTTTAATTATTTTGTCTAGAACAGGGTATTTTTTTTATTTACAATTTTTTTATTCAAATTAGCAAGAATCGATATATATAATTTGCCTGGCGCGGTATTTTTGTCATTCATCATTATGGCAGCGCCGGGAAAGGAACTCGCTTTTTTTCAATTGACGTCTGATGTCATTCTAATCGTGTATGATCATGAAGTGCAGCTCATCAAAGAACATCCTATAGAAGTGAAATTATGTTTAAGTTTACCAGGATGGACTCTATTAACACGCTTGTTACAGGGAAAAGAACCCGAAGTGGAGTTTATGCATGTGGGACTCGGTGTCTACCTGCGGAGGTGTAGAGAGGATTCTTTTTTTCCGCGGCTACAACAGTGTGGGGGTGCCGCTATTGTACTTCGACCGGCATTATGGCAAGCGCTGAAAGCTATTATCACCGAAGTGCATGATCTACTCTAACCTGAAGCGAATTCTCTAGCCACCCGTACACTTACCCCGGATTGTACGCTATTATTATACCCCCAACGCGTAGAGTTGTTTGATGATGATAGCCGGTGTTGGTGCACATCGGAACCGGCCCGTGTGTCTTTATCTCCGGAAGGCTGGACTACCTTGAAACGTGTGTTATGCGGCGATCTCGATGGCGATAGTATTCACCTGTGTGACGACGTGTACATTTTCCGCGGCCCATATTTTGCGCGACTTCTATGTCTCAAGCGAGGGGGATTTACTCTGGACCCCGATCTCTGGACGGCTTTACAACAAGTAGTTCCCGTGGTCGATAAAGTACTCTCTCCACCCCAGCCTCCTCTCACAGAATAGGTCCTGACCCTATAAATACAGGGGATGAGACAGAGTGTGTGTCATTCACCGTTCGACATTTAGAGCAACCATGTCAACTTACCTACGAGCTATCCTGCCTCTTACACCCAGTGTGAGGTTATACGTTTATCAAGATAAAGTGACCCTGGTGAAAGACGATGAAGCGATTTACTGGGCGCCCGCTGAGACTTTATCGAATACGGTGACACTACAGCGTGATGGCTGGACTAAATTTAAACGGGTGTCGAGCGGTGAGTTGGACGGAGACCTCATCCACCTGGACAATGCCATCTACGTATATTCCGTACCGCCCCTCTTCATACGAAAAAGATGGCGTCTGGGCCGCTACCAAGAGCCTACGCGAAGTATCCTCCTAAGCCCCTCTGTGTGGTCAGCCTTGGAGAAAAAAGTGCCTATTGTGGACCAGTTATTTACACCGGACGACCGATCACCCGACCAATTAGCGTGGGTTCGTGCTATGGAAGACGCGCTGAGTGAACCTGATGAAAAAAAATCTGATGATACAGACGGTGAAAATACTATATCTATAGAATGCACAGAGGCTAGAGTGACAGTGTCACCAGATGAAGCCACCCACACACACATGACGGCGACGACCCAGAACGATGAAGAAGAAAAAGTTCGTGATGAAGCAGCGGTCCCGAAAGGAGAAAAAGGAGTCTACAGTAATTAACGAGGTGTTAACCGATTTGTATTACAGCCCTAACAGTCCAGCCGCGTATAGCGCTGTGGGAGCGCTATCTCGAGCGGCCCATTCTCAAGGCATCAGTCGAACTGAAGTTCGAGACTGGTTAAAAACCCAAGACACCTATAGTTTACACCGAGCAGCCCGACGCCATTTTCGCCGTAACCGGGTGATCGTCGGTGGTATAGACGCGCAATGGCAGGCGGATTTAGTGGACATGAGTCGATTTGCACCTCACAATGATGGACATCGGTACATATTGACCTGTATCGATATTCTATCCAAGTATGCCTGGGTACTATCCATTCGCACCAAAACAGGAGAGAATCTAATAGGAACCTTCCAACAGATTTTAAAGACGGGGCGCAAACCTCTTTATTTACAAACAGATGAAGGCACAGAATTTCTCAACCGATCCTTTCAAGCCTTTCTTAAGAAACAGAAGGTATTTTTCTTTCATACGTACAACGAGACGAAAGCTTCTGTGGTGGAACGCTTCAATCGTACCTTCAAAGGCCGAATGTACAAGTATTTTACTGCCCAAAACACTCGACGCTACATCGATGTACTACCTCAACTGGTGCAAGGGTATAATCGCGCCTATCATCGCAGTATCCAGCGAGCTCCCCGTGATGTGACAGAACGCAACGAACATCAAGTGCGTGCTACGCTGTACTCATCCAGTCCATCACTCACGGCACCCCGTTACAAACGTGGAGATGTGGTACGGATCAGTAAAGTGAAAGGTCAATTTGAGAAAAGTTACTTGCCCAACTGGAGTGACGAGCACTTTGTCATCGTTCGCCATAAACCTCGACAGCCACACGTCTATCAACTGGAAGATCTACAAGGAGAGAGACTGCAAGGCACGTTTTACGAGGCAGAATTACAACCCATAGTGAAAACACAGAAAGACTACTACACGGTGGAAAAGATTTTGAAAACGGAACATCGCCGTGGCATTCCCTATCATCTCGTCAAATGGCAAGGATGGCCTCGTTCGTTTAATTCCTGGGTGTCCGGCCGTGACATGAAACGTCTATAAATTCTAACCCCTATCACCACCCGCCTTCAGTGTAGGATTGTACCATGGATAGTACACGTCTACCCTTACTATTACGAACTCGAAAGCACAAGTGGGTACTGTAGTGTGTGTAATAGTGCTTGTGGGTACGTTATTTACAGGCGTGTTCTACGATTTGACGACCGTGATATCCTGTTTGAACACCCTGCGTTCTCCGTCATCCACCACTTCCACCACGACGACCACGACGCTGCCTACGCCAGCCAAGACGTCAAGGGTTCGCCACGTATCAACCCAGACACCCACACCGTCTACACCGTCTACTCCAGCCATCACCACGTTACCCTTTACCCGCTACATCGACCTATCCACGACGACGACCACGGCCCGTACTCCTACTACCACTCCACGTCATCCTACGCCGTCATCCCTAAGAAGCGACGATCCTTCCACCTCATCACCAACACCTAGTACCACCACCACGCTGCTAAACATATTTGCAGTGGATCCCCGTGAATCACCACGTTTACCACCACAACGGTATCCAATCGACTACGATCCCCGGTGGGATCCCCGACAACGGTGGTGGGCTTCTAACCGTCGAGCGCAAATCACCAAATAAAAAAACTAAAAAAACTATGGATCCTCGATGGCAGCATCCTTTCACGTGCCTCATCGCTGGACCGACAGGGTCGGGAAAAACACACTTCGTTCAACGTCTCATCCAACATGGGTCCGCCCTCATTTCACCGCCTCTAGCTCGCATTCTGTGGTGTTATGGAGCTTGGCAACCCGCGTACGAGGAACTGGCCCGTGTGCCGGGACTCACCTTAGTGGAAGGCTTACCTCCTGAGGATACACCCCAAGACACCTTGGTGGTGGTGGACGATCTCATGACGGAAACGGACAGTCGAATCACCCGTCTCTTTACCAAAGGCAGCCATCATCGTCGGTTGAGCATCATCTACATCGTACAGAATCTCTTCAGTAAGAACAAAGAGCACAGGAACATTAGTTTGAATGCTCAGTATGTGGTGTTATTCAAAAACCCCAGAGACGCTTCACAAATTACCCACCTGGCCCAACAGATGTACCCTAAAAACACGGCCTTTGTACGAGAAGCCTTTGAAGATGCGACCCAACCTGCGCACGGGTATCTACTCATCGACTTGAAACAAGACACGCCCTCCACCCTGCGATTGCGTACCCTCATTTTTCCCGGCGAGGTGCAGACGGTGTACACACCCAAATGAGTAAAGAAGAAAAAGATAAAAGAAGAAGACAAGGCACTCTAGTCGTCATTCCTCATCATGTCTGCACGGATACGCAAGCACGCGCCGACCCTGCGCGTATTACGCAGCGCGCCACCGGAGGTGGGCCGGGCCCTGGTGCGCGGCGCGGATGCGGACTTGGTACGGTGTTTGTGTGAAGTGGCCCATAACGTATTAAAAGGCAATGTTCCACTCAGTCCTCTGCAGAAAGGGAAATTGCAACGGCAGAAGGCGGGTCTCCGAACGTTGGTCAAGAAGACGGCGAGTGTCAAGAAAAAGAAACAGGTGTTACAGCGAGGTGGATTTCTCGGTGCACTCCTGGCCCCCTTAGCCGCTACTGTACTGGGTCCGTTACTAGGTTCCATCTTGGGACGCTAACATGGAACATACGAAAAAAATGATGCTGGTCGAACCTCGACTGTTACAGAGTTTGCAATCCCCCTATCCCGTACCGGCCACAGTGCAACAACTCCAGTCTTTGGATGAAGAGATGAATAGTATACTGCAACGTCGACTCCCCGATCACGAGAAAATTCAACTCTACCATCATACGCTGAACCGGTACCAGACGTTTATGGATCAATATAGAGGGAGTACACTGCCACCACTACCTACCACCCCCACCACAACGCCCACAACACTCCCACCACCACCACCACCACCCCCGTCATCCTCGGCCTCACCTGAGCTGGAACAGGAAGTGTTGGCCAGTGTGCCTAAAGCCTTCAAGACCAAGGCGCGTTTATTGTTGGACCGGGTGAAACAGAATACCGATATGGGATTGGAACGCGGAAGGAAAACTGCTGATTCGCAACCAAGTGGTGCCGGGGTCTCATATGACCGATTTGATCAACGATATGGTCCGTTCTCGCAAACACTCTAATCCACCGGGCTGGGAAGCCTTTGCTCAGGGGTTAAAAGACACACATATCCCTCAAGAATTGGTAGGAAATCGTGAACGCTGGAAGTGGATGCAAGCCCCCTCTCGACGTCCCTATACCTGGGAACGTGAATGCCAACCGCACACGCCACCCAAAACACCCTCACGGCGGGATCGTTCTTTTCACCCCTATGCTACCCCTATACCGACCATACCACAGCCACGACGATCACGACGCCGAGGTAAGGCGCCCAAGGGCTGGGAATCCTACTAAGGGGGCCCCCTATAAAAACCCGGTGCAGAAGCCAGAACAACTCAGTCGTCGTCATGTTTTACCTGACGTTGCCCAGTAATAGCTCACTCGACGTGTTTCCTGACAACACCTTGACCAAGTATGTCACTCAATTACCCCAACCGTTACATTTACCGGGACGATGGGAATGTGGACTGGTAGATATTCAATACCCTTACTCATGGTACAACGTACAAGACCGAGAAGTATGGTACGAAGTGACCTACGAAGATAAAATCTACAAAATGACTCTCCCCCAAGGCCAATACGATACGCCGCAGAAGTTCATAGAGGGTCTGAATGCCTTGTTGGAGTACAAGGCCCTAAAGGAGAGCACGGGTAGTGCAACACGCCTGATAGCCTTGCGGTTCAAGAGAAACATATCCTTCGATGTCAACGTACACAACGACAAGAGCTCTATCATACTGAGCACTAACGTGAATGTGAAACTCAGTCCTACACTACAGCAAATGTTAAGGATGCGTCACAGCGTCTACAAGGGTGCCACCATTGAAAACGGTACCCATTTGATGGATATGAAAGTAGGTATGTACGGACTGTACGTCTACTCGGACGCAGTGGACAGCCATATTGTGGGTGATGTGAACACACCTCTGTCGAACGAGGAAAAGTGGTGCTGACACTTGCTTTCCGACAAGCCCGCTCTCCTCACTTCGTATAATGTACGTGCCTTACCAGTGCCATACGCCCAGCTATGCCGACTACTACAAGAAACAAACGGGCCGAAACTTGCCCATGTTTAGCGGTGCACGCATGCAACGAGGTCACGGATTGGGAAACATACTGGGCAGCATTGTGAAAACGTTTTTACCCTTGGTGACACGGGGAGTGAAAGCGGTGGGGAAACAAGCGGTACGCAGTGGATTGCGCGTGGCCGGTGATGTGATGGAAGGCACAGCACCCCGACAAGCCTTGAAACGACGGGCTAAAGAAGCGGGTGGCGTCTTGATCGCCAAAGCCCTTAAAAGACAAAGACCGACACAGCCCAGATTCATTCAACGTCCAACACACCGACGACGCACACCCCAGAGGAGGAGGACTAAGCCCCAGAAGAAGAAAAAGAAGAGAAGTAGTAGTAGGAGAGACATCTTCGCATAATGGCATTCATTCACTCCGAGTCGTGTCCGTCTACCAACAGTGAATTGGATTTGTGGACTATTCCACCCACCCAAACCAGTGTAGCCGAAGGACGTTGGGTAGAACATCGACCCCTGGCTAGCCTGACGGGGGTGGGTCCCGTGGAATTTACCATTGGAAACAAAGATACGGCCTACCTGGATTTAGCCCACACCTACTTGTACGTGAAAGCCAAAATAACGGACATGGACGGGACGGACATAGAGGACGGTGTGATAGTAGGCCCGGTGAATCTTTGGCTGCACTCCTTGTTCCAACAGGTGGATATAGGTCTGAACGATAAACTCATCAGTACGTCCACCAATACGTACCCGTACCGAGCCTACATGGAAACGCTGTTGTCGTACGGTAGTGATGCCAAAGAATCACACTTACAAGCTGAGCTGTACTTCAGGGATAAACACGGATACCTGGACAACATAACCGGTGGCAATGCTGGGTTCATCACACGCAAAAGAATGACAGCCGAAAGCAAGTCCATCGATATGATGGGACGACTGCACGCCGATCTGTTCATGCAAGACCGCTACATGATGAACGGTGTATCCATCAAGATCAAGTTGATCCGGTCCTTACCCACGTTCGCCTTAATGGCCGGTGGAGAGGGGGATATCCATTACAAGATCGCCATTGAAGATGCAGCCCTGTTTGTCCGTACGGTAGATTTGCAACAGGGTGTGTTGCTGGGTCACATGGAAGCCTTATCGAAAAAACCAGCCCAGTACCCTATCCGACGCGTACAGACCAAGGTGTTCTCTGTGCCAACAGGTACGATGATGGCCAATCGTGAAAATTTATTTCTAGGGGATCTGCCTAAACGTCTTACCCTGGCGTGTGTGACCAACACCGCATTCAATGGAAATTGGGCTGAGAATCCGTTCAAATTTCAACATTTCAACATTAATTTTGTGGCACTGCACGTGGCCGGCCATCAAATTCCAGCCCGGCCATTACAACCGGACTTTACTAACGGAAACTATGTGCGGACCTACCTGAACCTGTTTACAGCCACAGGACAAAACAACCAGGACGAAGGCAATACCATCAGTCGAAAAGACTTTAGCAATGGGTACACATTGTTCGCCTTTGACCTCACCCCCACCTTGGAACACGATCATCAACTGGCTTTGCTCAAGAAAGGAAACCTACGGTTGGAACTGCGTTTCTCCACCCCTCTAACCGACACCATTAACGTGATTTGCCACGCCGAGTTTGATAACGTCATCAGCGTGGATCACCAAAGAAACGTGCTGTGTGACTTCGCCACCTAAGATGGATACAGAGCAGCTGATGAGCATACTCCAGCGAGATCCCAAGATCCCCTTTCGAGGTGTGTTTCCACGCAATGTGTTTCCCACCCACTCCACTACCCCAGCAGCCTACATCCTGAATACAGACACGAGGAGTCGACCCGGTGAACATTGGATAGCTGTGTACGTGGACACCCTAGGCCAAGGCGAATACTTTGATTCCTACGGACTTGCACCCGTCCATGCCGATTTGGTGAAATTCATGGACGTCTCTACTACAGAGTGGCGTTGGAATACTCAAAGATTACAAGGACCCTTGAGTAGTGTGTGCGGACAGTACTGTGTGTTTTACCTCACTCACAGGAGTAGAGGACATTCTATGCCCACCATTGTACATATGTTTGATGATTATTGTCAAGCCGAAGACCGTGATGTCCTCGTCTATGACTGGACGGCCTCTCGTTTTAATGTGCATGCTCCATTTCTCTGGTTAACTTAAAAATGTACTGCGCGCGCAGGCCACTTGTTTATTATTATCACGTTATATTGTTATGACGTTGTTGTTCTGACGTTCATTGATGTTGAATAAAAGATGAAAAAAACACAAAAATGATTTGACTTTCTTTTTTTATTTAAGTCAACAAGAATGGGTTACACTA